>MU187258.1:13231-77421 GCA_016904865.1 Pissodes strobi | reverse complement strand
ATTCCTATTGGTTTAATTAAGACCCATAAAAGGACCGTGGTGTGGATGTCCTTTTGCCTCAAGAATATGGGTCCTCTATTCACGAAAATCGCTTGAAAAGATGATTTATTGGAGAACTAATTTCCACACCTGCCAAAGGGTAGATTTTACTCAGGGTGTCTCTAATGAGCCTGTACAATAAGCTAGCACAAATTCCTCAGGCTGAAATATGAGGATTAGATTCAATTTTAGTCCTTGATAATCAAAGTTATTTTTGTCATCTTTTGAGTAGATGGGCACTTTTATACTATCAAGGTTTAATTTGTGAGAAACACATCATCTGAAGATCTAATGACATTATTTTCGCATTATATGAGCAGTGCTCAACACTTTCTGCAATACTCAGGAGATACCTTCTATTGCTTCGCAGGAGGCGTTTGGTATAAGTCCTGCTGCTCCTAGCACTAATGGTATGATCTTCGTTTTCATATCCCATATCTTTTGTGTTTCGATTTGTGGATCTTTGAGTTGTTTCTCTGCTTCTTGAGTGATGTAATCTGATGGCGTGACATCTATTAGAAGACATTTCCTTTGTGTTTTTTTTTTACTTGCTGGAATCTTTCTGCACGGCTGTACTTGCATGTCCCAGATAATGGTTATTTCTGGTATGTCCATCACAGCGTCTGGGGTTGTATACATGATGAATAGTGTCATGGTAAAACTGACAAAGCCAGCATTTTGAGTAATTGTCTGTTTCATTATTCGTAGCAACGGCTTCAGTTTCGACTTTCAGGTTTGTCCATAATAGCCTCTTTTTCTGCCCCTTTTTGAGCGATTGTAACCTGATGGCATGAAAATATCTATCAGAAGACATTTCCTTTGTTGTTTTAGGATCCAGTTTGGTTTGTTTGCTGGAATCTTTCTGCCCGGCTGTACTTGCATGTCCCAGATAAGGGTTATATATCTGGTGTGTTCACCACAGAGTCTGGGGTGTGTTGGTATCATATGGCATTCACTTTTACGTTGTATACATGATGAATGGTCTCATGCTAAGACCGACAAAACCAGCATTTTGGGTCATTGCCTGTTTTCATAATTTTGGCTCTTAGATAATTTGTAGCAGTAGCTTCAGTTTCGACTTTCAGGTTTGTGTGTATTAGCCACCTCCATGATTTATCTTTGCTTGTGGTCTCCTTTTCTGCCTCCATTGCTATTTGATCTTGCATTATTTATCTTCATTTTTTTCATGTTGGTTTATCTGCATCTGTCTATATATCATGCTCAAGTATTTGTCTTTTTGCTTCAGTTTTAGGTAGTTGGCAATGTTGTAATCTTAAAAATACCCAAATTCGTACAAGTCCTACTATTATAAAGATAAATAATTACAAAAGAAGTTTTAAAAAACATCCTGTAGTTCAGAAACTATCAACTTTTGGGCTAGACCTTCTCATATTTTACCTTCGGGGATATGTGATAAAAGTTTTGTACAGACCTTTTAGAGACACCTTGTATAACCAATGAAATGCTGCGCGCGATTGCATTGTGTCGTGTCAAAAATACAAAAATCTATACAGTTTTGTTTGTCTTCAATTTATATTTGATGTTTTTCTCTTTTACTTGTTTATTATTGGGTTTATTTCTAAAATATAGCTATTTCTATAACAAGAATGTTTATTTGACACATATAATATGTATACCTACATCCAATTATACCCATAAACACATAAAGGAAAGGAAGCAAAATTGCATCATCTCCTTCACGTGATAATATGCCTTACGTTTTACAAAAAAAAAATATATATATATTTGATTTCATACATAATTTGTTTATTTATATAACAATCAGTTTATAACAAATTTTATTTGTCTGATATTTCGTTAAAATTAATGTAGTCGCGGCATTAGCACAACTTTTTGAATAATAAAGTAAAAACCTTTTAAATGCTTCCAAACGCTCGGAATGTCCTATATCGAAAATAGGTCTTACCATTAAATACAAATCTTAAAAAAAAACACAAATAAGTATAAAATATCAGCTCTGTAAAAAGGCCTAAACCTCTCTTGTTAGTTTTAACTATAATGTACACGATATGCAATATTATTTTTTTAAATAAAAACTACTGACAACAAACTCGACTTACAAACAACATTATCGAAATGATTTACACAAATACCATAAACTAGTGTCATCGACTATTCACTCCGTTATGATTTCCCATGGATATTTTTCAACTTTTTCAGTGTCTCTAGTTCTGGCTAAACAACAGATTCAAATAGATTTTTTAATAAGAAAAAAGGGCATCTGTCAATTTTAATGGTTTAAATAGTTAAATTCAGGTTTCTCAATGTAAATTCAGCTGGATTCCGCGATTAAATATTGCGTTTCAGTATTGAATTCAGACTACTACCAAGAATTCACACTTTTCTTCCTTTTAACTCCATATTCAGATTTTTCTTCAATGAATTCAAACTTTGGATACCGAAATTAGAAAGTTTACTGCGAATTCAGACTTCAGAAAGCCTAAATTTCTGCTTTAAATTCTGTATTTAGACATTGGCATTAATTTAGAGGGAAAAAATCTGATTACTCGAAATTTAGATTTACCAGATTTCACTTTTCACTTTAACCTTTAATTTAACACTTTAAAGTCTGAATACCAGGTTTAAAACCTGAATTATAGTTTCGGGTATGAATTTAGAAGGGTCTTAATTCAGGAACTAAAGTATGACTAAATTCAAAGATTTTCTCTGATGTTTAATACTAAATTCAGATAATTTTCTATGACCCCATAATCAAGGCATTAAAATTTGAATTTCGACTTGTTTCTCTAATACTGAATTCCCCCTTTTTCATGACCGAATCCGCCTTTTAAGATCTGAATTTTAAAAAGCTTAAATTTTGGATTTTAACTGGAATTCAGCTGAATTCTGAGATTAATGTCTGAATCGAACTTTGAGCACGGAATTCAATTTTTTTTAGGATTCAGATGTTACTCTAAATTTAAGCGTCTAACCCAGAAACTACACTTTAATTACCGGATTCTAGACTAGATTTAGACTTTTAATTACCATTTAAGTTTATTAAGACTTTTGACTTCAGTTGTTTAGCTCTGGATTTAAAATTTAAAGACCAATTTCAGATTCAGAAATTGGAGGCTAAATTCAGACTTCAGAATTCAAACTTATGATTGTATACTCGTTTCTCTAATTCAGACTGTTATAGTTCACCCTTTAAAGTATGAATTCCGAAACGAAAGTAAGAGTTTAGAGAGACTAGAATGTAAATTCAGACTTTTTATTTCTTTTAATTCAATATTCAGACTTTTTCAATGAATTCAAACCTTGGACCCCGGAGTCAGACTTTTGGTTCTGAATTCGAGCCGCTTACTCCAAATTCAGTCTTCAGAAAGTAAATGCGGGTATTAAAATCTATATGAATCAGATATTAAGTGTTAATTTAAAGTTTCAAAGCTGGTTCCTCCGGACTCAGATTTATAGGTTTTTACCGCCCGAAGCCCGGATGTAAAGCCCGAATTTAGACTTAAGTGTGAATTTAGGAATTAGTAAATATGATTTAAGTCCAAACTGACATTTAATACTAAATTCAGACCATTTTCTATGACTTCATCATTAAGACCTTAAAATTCGAATTTCGACTTGTTTCTCTATTACTGAATTCGCATTTTTTTTAGTAAATTCAGACTTGACCGAATTCGTCTTCTCTAAAATCTGAATTAAAAAGTTTGAATTTAGGATTTTAACTGGAATTCTCTAAGATTAAAGCCGAATCTACGTTGTGCACTAATTTCAGATTTACTTGTGAATTCAAGCCTTACTTAAAATTTAAGCTTCTAACTCAGAAATTACACTTTAATGACCGAATTCTAAACTAGACATACTAATATTTCAGTCTTCTTCTGAATTAAGGCTTTTGATTTTGAATTCAGTGATTTAAATGTGGATTTAAAACAAAGATTGACTTGAAAGATTCAGAAATTAGAGGCCGAATTCAGAAAAGTCTAAATTCAGGCTTTTTAGTATAAATTCAGTTAAATTTTGAGATTAAAATATTACATTGAGTTTCAATATTGAATTCCGGCTCGTTTTTATGAATGTATATTATTTGTTTCTCTGAATTCAGATTGTAACTAATAATTCACACTAGTCTGAATTTAGAGAGATTAAAGCGTGAATTCAGATTTTTTCTTACTTTAAATTATATATTCAGATTTCTTTAAATTAATTCAAATTTAGGACCCCGAAATCACACTTTTGTGTCTTCATAGAGTGCCAATTCATGTTTTAAATCCTATATTCAAGCTTCTAACTCAGAAACTACACTTTAATGATCGAATTCTAGACTAGACAGACTAATATTCAGTCTGCTTCTGAATTAAGGCTTTTGACTGAATTCAGTTATTTAACTATGGATTTAAAACTTAAAGACTGATTTGAAAGATTCAGAAATTAAAAGCAAAATTCAGAGAAATCTAAATTCAGCATTTAGTGCAAGACTTTTTCTTACTCTAAATTCTGTATTTAGAGATTCTTTTAGTGAATTTAAACTTGGCTTTGAATTCAGTCCGATTACTTCAAATTCAGTCTTTGGGCTTTAAATCTTAGGCTAATATATTAAAGTGTTAATTTACTCCGAATGCGGACATTAAATTTTTAATTCAGCCTTTAACCTCTAAATTTTCACTTTCAAGTCTAAATACGGACTTTAAAGCTTGAAATTAAACTTTTAAGTATGACTTTAGAAGAGCCTAGGAAAGTATGACAACAGCTAAATAGTCGATGTTTTTTTACTTTTGTAAGTAGAGTTGGCTATACAATCTCAAATTATTTTGAAGCAACGTGAACAAACTAACCTGATTACATGAACGAAATCACATTCCCTTTTCCACAATTCATTCCCAAAACATAGAACTAAGAGCGATTTCGCTTCCTTAACAAAAACAATACAACTTTTAAAATGTAACACAGGATAGACTGTTTTAAATGTATGGCTAAATTATATTTCCAGTTTTGCGTGTAGGTATAAAAAATGCACTGAAGCGAAGGTCCAACAAAATGCTGATAAAAATTATTATTTAAAGTTATCTTATTTATCTACACCGCCCGACTAACAAATTATAAATCTTATACACCGCCACAGCAAAACAAGTGGGTCCAGTCAATGGTTCATTTTTCAACCTGAAAAAAACGGAACTTAGTTTCAAGAGTACTATTGTGGTGCAGATATCTACCTTATCGGCATGCGTCACATACTCGGACGGGCGAATTCCAGCCCTTCAAGGGAACAGCCTTTCTCGAATTTGAGCACTTGTCGCAAACGCCTTTGCCACAATCCCGACAATGATGAAGCGGCAACAGAGCACCGAACAGTTCTTTACACAGGACGCACTCGACGCATTCGCTGTCTGGTGTCCAATAACTCGGTCTTACGCTGTCCTAAAATCATATACGTACAAAAATTTCAATCTATAATTCAATCTAACAAAGAAAATACTCATTTTTGCCAAAATCTAATCAACTTGACAACTGGGGCGTAGTCATGGGATAAACTAGAATTTGAACAAAATATACTAACCTTTATAAGATCTTTAGGTATTGCAAAAACGGACTTGAGAGCCGATATTGAATTGACTACAGTTTCGCCTATATACCTGGCCCTAACTTCAGTCGACTCTTCTCCAGATAGTCCGGCCAATAAACTATGACCTCTGCCTTCAAGTTCCTGAAAATTATAATCCGTATATAAAAAAATACTTAAGCATACTTCAACAAAGCGATATTAAAACATATCTTATTAATTTTGGGCATGACTTATTGGGTTAGTTTGAGTTGGGTTGCAGAGGACAATGCATGATGTTTTGTTATTTGAGGTTTATATAGATTAGGAATTATGTCTGATCTTATTTACTTGGTTTAGTGTATGCGTGATTTGATAGTTTGATGTCTCCAATACATTTTTCTTATTGTAGTTTTCAAACATTACAACACCATGCAATGCCTTCTGCTTGCTCCGGGGCACCAGGGCATGCCCATAATGGTTCTTTTAAATTCTTGCCTTCACGGACTGAAAAAACACTACGGCAACAACCCTGAGCCAAAACTGTCTAGCCGACTTCACCGAAATAAGCGTTACATAGACGAGCCTGATGCGTGATTACACACGTTTTCGCTCCCATTTGTATTTCTTATAAAGTAGGTAAATGACCGTTTCCAGACTTTTAGGATATGTTGTAGAGCAAAATCTTTGTCAGATGGTGGAGTGGTATCTCTTTCTCAAAAGATAAAGATGAGATGAGATGAGAACGAAGAAAACACAAACCCCAGACCAGCAACCCCAACCCAAGAACCCCAGGAGCCACCTGAAGAACCAACTCCAAACGAACACCAGCAACAACAAGGGGCTAATCAAACGAGCAGTCAAAATTCAGTCACGGGTCGAGATCGGTGAGGAGTTACGCACCCCAGCTCCAATACCACCAGTCTGTGCAATAAACGACGAAGAAACAAGGATGCTAAAAGGAAAATTTGACAATTTTTTACAAACAGCAGGCAAAAAGAAGGAGAAAATCAAGAAATTTTTTCTGAGGCCATCAAACAATGCAAAGGTAAACAAAATTGATAGTATATTACAAGACAAAATATACCAAATACAAAACAGTACAGACACTGATGTCTCAAACAGAAAAGACATAAAAAATTCAATTTATGTCGCTGGGGCACTCCTGAGAAAGACTGTTTTAGGGAAAAAGGGTAACTACAAACCAAAATACCTAATAACTGAGTGAAAAATAAGAAAGCTAGACATCCACATACAAAAAGCTGAAGAAATATCCTCAAAGAGGGGCGAGAAGCTAAGCAGAAGGCTTATGAATGAAGTTAGGACAATGAAGAAGCACCAAGGCGATATGTAACGACAACCAAGGAGAGAAAGATAATTCTAGAAATAAGGCTAGCTGAACAAAAGAAAAGGGCTGAAATAACTGAATTAAGAAACAGATTCTCTAGCAAATCATCAACAGATGTCCTAAATAACAATAACAATAGAAAAAATATCCTCACAACAGAGAAAACTGAAAAATTCTATAAACAATTCTACCAGCAGTTGCCAGGAAATATTTCCACACCTTTTTTTTAACAAATGGCTTCATAAGTTTAAAAAAAACGCTCCAAAGCCCAGCAGTATGAAGACCAGTTGGAAGAAAACAACATCGAGAGGGAAATTAATAGCGTACTGAAGAAGGCTGCCCCTTGGAAAGCGCCAGGCGAGGACCGAATACCGGCCTACTTGTACAAAGTACTACTCTAAACAATAACTCCATGTTTTCAGATGCAGATGTCCGAGCTAATGTAGTACTATTGTACAAGAAAGGAGACGATACCAATCCAGCCAATTACCGACCAATCTCACTGCTCAACATAGATTACAAAGTGTGATCACAGCTGTCATAGCCAATTTTTTGAAAAGCTCACTTCCGGACTGGGCTATTGAGATGTGACGCATGTTCCTGCGACACCTGGTGGTCGAAAAATGAAATGAGCCAAGCTGCATTATATTCTGCGCATCCACGCGTCAGTACGTCTAGTTGAGTTTACTAAAAAAGCATTAAAAAATGTTTCGCGATCGTAGAAATTTCAATGATCGTGATAAGTGTTGTGTGAAAAATTGTAAAAGTACAGCAAGCAAGGACTTATCACTCAGATTTCATGGTTTTCCAAGACCAAATGAAGGCGTCGGTCGTGGCGAATCGAAGAAACCTTTTTGAAAGTTTGGAGGAAATGGATCGTCTGCAAGCATGGCAAATTTTTTTAAAAGTACATGAGTACAAACCATCGCTGAAAGTGTGTTCTCAACATTTCAGAAAAGAGGATTACATTTTACCAGGTAAAGCAAAAAAACACATGAGTTTACATTTTTCTCCTAAACCAGCCTTACAAGAAAACTTGCACTGTAAAATCTTGCCAATCGAATAAACCACAACGTTTATTTCATGTGGTTTTTCTCTCAAATGTGATGTTTGTAGGCAGAATGCTTTGGGATGAGTATCAGAGCTACTACTTGTTTAGTTATATATCTTACATTTTATAATATGTCCCGCTTGTAGTACTCTTTCACCCTCTACAAAACATCTCTGGGAGAGATTTGTTCCCGCATGTTCACAGATAGCTTCCAAAGTTAATAACATTTTTTGAAAAATTCACTAATCACCACACTATTTTTGTATAATATTGCAGTTTGCTTCCTCCATGTTGTGACTTGACCGATTAGGCTCCTCCCAGACGTCAGATCCCAATACCCCTGGAACAGATGGCAAGAGACAATATATGGGGAACAGTGCATGAACTGCTGCTTGACAAAAGCATCTCTTCTCTGACAAGACTGAACAGGACCAGTAGCTTCTCGTCATGGTATGATGTTGGAAAGGCTTATGACTCGGTTCACCACAGATGCTTGAAGAGACTCATTGATGGCCTGCCACGCCACCAAAACATCAAGCACGCCTTGAAAAGTGCAGTGAAGTTATGGTCTCTCAGGGTGCAAATAAATAAAAACAAAACCAGATCAATCCCAGTAAAAAGAGGACTGCTACAGGGTGACTCCATTAGCCAGCCCACTCCTGTTTGTGTTAATGACAGCCTGTGTCATCACGCACCTGCGCACTAACCAAGACATTTGCAAAGAAACTAGGGGAAAACACGAAACCATAGCGTTCATGAATGACTTCAAGTGTCATGCTCCCACGAAAAATGGTTTCAAATTGATCACCACAGAGCTTACCAAAGCTACGGGGAAATAGGCCTGAAGTTGAATATCGCCAATTACGGTATGTACTCCAGGAACGCTACAGACGTGGAAGACGAAGATGACAATGTGCCTTTCCTCCCCCAAATAAGAGAAGGCTACAAGTACCTGGGCTGGGAGTAGCTGGGGCGTGACACACTGCAAAACTCTGACAGAGTGGAAGCAAAGCTGGAAGAAAACATTAATACCATCCTGAAATCAGACCTTACAACATCTCAAAAAGTCAGTCTGATAAATAGTACGGCAGTGCCAACACTGGTTTACGTGACAGCAAATATATACCTAGATGAAAGACGAAGCTCAACTTTAAAAAGATGCAGAGACTTAGACAGCAGGATACGGAGGAAGTTAGTCGAACACAAAGTCAAAGGCAGAGAAAAAAGGAGGTTTAGGTGTAAGGTCTATAGAACACGAGACTGAAAATGTTTTTGCCAAAAAAGGTATTTATTTGTTGAAGCATAGGGACCTCACAGTGTGTCTGAAAAATTGCCAAACTTTAAAAAAGCTGGATGCCGTAACCCCCTTAGCGACATGGAGTTTGTGAATGAAATGAACACCAGATAAATCAAATATCAGAAACTCTTGTAAAAAGGTTGTAGCGAAATAAACAAGAAGTACTTTGAAGACTTATAAGGGGACTGGACCAGAAACATGCACTATGGAACAAGAGGCAGACACCCGACATTTTGGTGAAGTTCGCAAATCCTGCCGAGATATTCTGTTAACTCTGTCAATCAGCTCACAGATTTCAACCTACCACAGCACAGGTGACCAGAGATCTCAATATTGTCAGCGAATCGGGGAAGATCTACAGATGCCCTGTCAAGCTTGTGGTGGGTTGCTATGGCGAGATGATAGCTACAGACGAGCACAAGGAGTTCTATGGAATGCTGAAGAAGAACTTGGAGGTTTCCAACAGATACATCAAAATCCTCCCTCAACAAGGCCACAAGCGACAAACTCATTAAAAGGTTGAATGAACCAAGAAGTGATAATTAAATAAAAGTGTTAATTTTGACAGACTTTGTTATTTGTCATGGAATTTTATTATTTTATTCTTCCGATTTATATTACTTTGTCGAAAGATACAAAACATGGTCCCACTGTAGATAGCTTAGCTTGATACAGCTGATAAAAAAATTGTAAATTATCTTTGCAATAATTTATTCATTTTAGGAGTATGCACATTTTATGTATACAATGAAAAATGTAAATAAAGCTATATACTACCGGAGAGCTAAATAAATAAATACCGAGGAGTCTCAAATTGTTGAGCTTAACCTCACATTTCATGATAAATTTTTAGTATATATAGTACTTACCTCGTAACAAGAATCGCATACTCTCACTGGATCAGGCCATCCTTTCTGGGGTACCGGGGTCGTTTTAGAAGAACAAGTTTCGCAGAATCCTTCGCCGCAATTTCTACAGTGGTGTTTGGAGGGGGCTATTTTATTTTGGCCACTTGGTGTAAACGATACGTTGCAATTATAACAGGCCTGAAACAGTTTCGTTTTCCATTTTTAATGTAATCGTTAGAAAATTTACACTTAGAAGTATAGTTGGATAAGGTCCCATACGTTATCGCTGCTTGAAAGTATTACGAGAAAATAATACACTTGAACACATATTATTCAAGAGCAAGTATCTTATTTCCTGCGTTTATCTGATTTTTAAACTGTGGCCTTGACTGGTTCATATTGTATATGAATAATTTAAAAATACTCTCGTCAAAACATTCTAAGAAAATTTTCAAAAACTTCTTCATTTATTTTTGTTTAGATGTCTAGCCTCCGACTCACTACAGAATTAGAAAGCCTCAAGACAATAATACATTTTTATAAACCCTTCTTTGTTATATTATTACTCACCTTTATTTCGTGATTAGGCTTCCAATAATTGGGCGCGATTTGATCGTTCACCAAATCCGTGATCATCCTAGCTGGCTGCGAGCAGACGCTCGTCACCGCGTCGGTGATTACGGCCACTCCATCCACCACTTTTTGCGCCGAGTTGTACGTGCCGAACAGCATCCGTTCCTGAAAATACGTTTTGTCCTTTTAGGGGATCGTTGAAACGTGCCCGTTCTGAGCATGAACCGACGTGGAAAGAGGCTCATAAGAACACTTACGCGGATAAATGTTTGTTGCCTTAAAGTTGTTTATACATTGCAATCAAGCGGCTAATAGCAAAATCTCAAGTGTTTATGTGAAATAAGAGATGAAGGTGTAGAAACTATGAAGAAAACAATGGTATGTACATACCACATCCAAGCAAGCATATACTTACAAATTATTTATTTTTCAGAAACGTGTTACAAGGAGCAGATTGAACTTATAATCCACAGGACGAAGGACGAGATTATTAATTAAGCTGTGATTTCCTCATAAAGTTGGTTCTCGCTTCCACTTAGGATTTTAGTGCTTGAAAAGAACGTCCTTTCCAGAGGTACTTGAAATTTCACCGCACAAACTATGGAACCAACCTTATTTCAAGAGCTTCTAGAATGGTCAATCAAAATATTGACTTTTTTGTTGGATTGTCGATGTTTAAAGGGCAGCTTGTTTCCCTCATGGTAATGGTATACACTCTGTATTACAGGATTTGTCCTTTTGTTTATATAATTGCTTTGCGAAGCTACTGTTATTATACCCACCTTTACTAATTTGCAGTTTTCACCATTTTCCTCGATTATTCTCTGCAGGTGCCAATCCTATATGAACGTTGGCTCTCTGGCCAAGATGACCTTAGTTAAGGGTTAATCGAAATCACCATATTGTGATAAGGTATTTAGAAAATTAAACATCGAAAAACCTGAATTTGTGCGATTAGAATTATTGTTTTTGTAGCTCAGTATTAGCTAGATCTAGTTGGGCTTTTACGATTTTATTTTAAGCATAAAACTACGGGTATTTACAGTTAGTGCAGCATCATCCCATATCGATCATTCGCCAATACCTTCAGGATTTAATATAACAATCTACCTTTTCATGCTGTACAATATGCTCAATATGCCTAAGAATGAAATATGTACAGTAAAAAATGGTACGAGCATGCATGTGGTTAGTATAAAGAAAGCGGGATGCACATAAACACGTTCGAAAGTGTTCTAATAAGCCTCTCAAAACTTCTGTACTTACTCCTGGCCAAATGTGAACTACTTCAACCCGAACTGCGCTATCCTCAGGGTTTTTGTTTCCATACCAGTGTTGCCTACGAAACAAACAAATCATATTTATTTATTTATTTATTTAACGGGCAAGGCCTAATCAGTAGAAAAGATACAATGCAGACACAAATGTAAATACAACTAGTCAGTTAATTAGGGTAAAAGTAAGTAATAAAACTGTACTGTTCCAGCACTATCTGTTCCTTAAACATAATTTCAATGTATATTCTGAAATTAAAAAAAAAATGCAATTCGACTTCACTTGCACTTCTCATAATTCATAGAAGTTCTATGGTGTTGAAGGTCTAAAGTTTTTTTTATCCTTAAGGGACGAGGAGGAACGTAAAAGTTTAGTTCACTGAGCAGTCCTGGGCAATCAACAGAACCACGCACAATTTTATATGCCATAACCACATCAGCATTCCTCCTTCCCACACACAGACTCTGCATACCGAGCCCATGTTTAAGCTCCCTGAAATTCATGTTTTCAGATGGTATACCCTTCATAAAAACAATGTATTTAATAAACCTCCTCTGTACAGATTCAATCTTATCTATGTGTTTTTGAAAGAATGGAGACCAAACAGTAGTCGCACATTCAAGCTGAGGTCTAACCAGTGATAAGTACAATTGCTTCATCGAATTAACATTCCTGAAATCTCTAGTATTTCTCTTGATAAAACCCAGCATTCTGAGTGCCTTTTTACAACAAGCTGAAATGTGCTCAACAAATCAAAATTTAACATTTTCAGAATAATATTTAATTCCTAAGTCCCTCACAACAACAACAACTCTGTCCACAGTTACACCGTCAAAAAAGTAACCACCCGGCGCAACTGTCAAGTGTCTGCTAAATTCAATGTATTTACACTTTCCAATATTCAAGTGCAGTTTATTGATATTGCACCAATCGTGAAATCTATCAAGGTCTTCTTGCAATTTAAGCCTACTGTCGTCATCAGACTGAGCCAAATATATCTTCAGATCACCCGCAAAAAGTATAAACTCCGAATGGAGGAAACGGTTTCTTATGTCATTTAATAAAAACATTAAATATAAATGGTGCAAGATGTGTTCCTTGGGAAACTCCAGAAGTCACCCTGATAACCTCTGATATACTGTTGTTCAGCCTGACAGTCTGTACCCTGTCAGACAAATATTCATTTCATCCATTCCAACAATGTTCCGTGTATACGAGCATCAAAGAGTTTTCCCAATAATATCCAATGTAAGAAGTCGGTATACACAGAGTCAACAACATGTCCTCGCTCCAAGGCTTTGACAATGTAGTCATGATAGACAAGTAAGTTACTCGTTATGGACCGACACTCGCAAAATCCGTGCTGAAAAATGGAGATAACGTTCATAAAAGAAGCTTTCAAGAAATCAGCCAAGATTGATTCTAGTAATTTAGGTATCAGCGACATAATGGTTATCGGGCGATAGTTTACAACTTCATCCCTTTTGCCGTTATTCTTAAATATGGGCTTTATGACTGTTTGCAAGTATCCATAAGAAAGTGATGTTAAAAAGTAGCGAAAGTGGTCTGGAAAGTGGAAAAGCAGTATGCTTCAAAAATAAGACAGTCTAACCATTAGGCCCAGAACCCTTGCTCAAGTCGATACCAAAAAGTCGATCATAAATTTCATTAATCCCAATGCTAAACGAACCAATACTCGAGCAGGCAAACACATTCCTCTCCCGAGCAGTCCTTCCAACACCACAGTCCGAGCTTGCGTATACAGATGCAAAATGCCGAGCAAAAATGTTGGCAATATCATTTGCACCCAAGGTTACAGTCTCACCTACCTTCATAATACCCGGGATGCCCTGATCTTTATTTTTGTTTTGAATGTATACTTTGCTCAACATTGCAAATGTAACAGTCGTAACACTTTTTAGTCTGAGATGACGAAATATGTTATAATCATCCATTGATCTAGTAATCTTGTACTTTCTATGAGCATTATTTTTCATAAAAATACCATGCTTAAGGTCGTCGGTAAACCAGATAGGAAACTTAACATTATTCCTTACAACAATCGTCGGAACATGAGTATCAATAAAGATATTTAAAATTTCGTAAAATCTAGAAACAGCATCAACATCACAGTATTTGAAAACATCATCCCACACAACATTAATTAAATTGTAATCATAATTTTTAACATCATATAAAATGTTTTCGTAACACATAGTTGTCACAAGTTTTAAGGCTAATCAATAGGGCTGAATGGTGACTGTCACATGGAGTCAAGCTAAAATCATCATATACAGACACAGATCCACCACTACCCGAAAAAATCAAGTCCAAAAGTACTCCGTTGGCATTAGCAACCGTAGTAACCTGGCTTAAATTAAGAAAGGAGCCAGTCTCAAGCAAGACCTCCGCCGCTGCACTGTGATTTCTTACCAGATAACCAAGTTCTTCATTCTCATCCAGTCTCCAGTCAATTCCAGGGAGGTTGTAGTCACCTACAATGTAGACATGGTCTTCGTTGTGCAGGCCCAAGATTTCCTCAATATCATTACAGTGACTGGTAGCAGTCAACATCACTTTGTGGAGGTAAATAAAAAGCGAATAATAAATTTTTCTTTTTATTCTTTAAAGTGACCAGTACCCAGAGCTCTTCCAATTGTTTATTGTTGTGACATTGAATATAAAGCTTTCTAGCATATATTTGCCTGGAAACTGCAATAAAACTCCTTCCCCACGAGATTTACCCGTCGCCTCACAGCACTGATCTTCGTATAGATCAGTGCCTCACAGTCACGATCCTGTCTAAATAAGCCATGCAACCAAGCTCAGAGCCACTAATATCTGAAGTGATGCGCGTCTCTGTAAGCATGATAATGTCATACTGGGTCAAGGAAACAGTAATATTAAAATCCGCTAGCTTTGTCCGAAGTCCACGAACATTCTGGTGTCCCGGAGTTGACAGAAAATATGCCAAGCCTTCATGTCTAGGTATATTAGCTTTAGGGTTTCTGAAGTTAAATCTCCTAAATATAACTCCCACAGGCCAGAAAGATGGTTTCAACAGAATGTCATGATGTTGGTGCTCTACTCCTATTTTAAAAGCCTTGGATCTATCCTTGGTTGGAAACTCTTCGACAGAAAATTTATCATTAGGCAATTTAGCCTTGAACTTGAAACAACCCATACCCAGGGCATGCATTTGCATGTCAAAAGTAAAGGCGTAGCTGTGATCGTCATAGATTATTTAATACCATTTATTGATAGCGCTTGCGCAAATGGTTGGGTTAGGCCGCAAAATTACGTTGTGTTTGTAGTCGTTGTTATAGAGTTTGATACACGCTCCTTTCCTATTAAACTGATAATTACCTACCCTTCTAGGACCACTTTCCTGCCGCGCTGAGTTTTATGCCTTACTAAGCTAATACTTTAAATCCGCCATGAAAATATACTGCCTTCCTAATGCTAGGAATAAAAGTCATTGGATGCCAAACAACATATATATTTGCCACGTAATTAAATATATCATCTCACTCGCAGGTGGATTTTATCGATATAGGAGAGAACACGTAACTACAACATTCGGAAAGTACAATGGACAAGTTTACCCCAGATAAAGATTAACTAGGACAAGGTGAGACAGAAAGATCTTGTTTTTTCAAACACTGATATGTCAAAGCAATAAGATAATTAACCGACGATAGGTCTATCACATAGAATTGCAGAACTTCAAACAAGACAGTGTAAAAATAAAATATAGCAGTTACAATAAATGAATATATAAATATATGATAAGTCAAGAACACAGCAAGAAATGTAACCGTAAAATTACAGATTCAATAATAAAAATAGGACAGGAAAATGCAGGGACTAACCCAAACTAACCCAACTAATCTAACTACCAACCATGCACGTACTACCTACCCATTTGCGGAAACAGACAATAACATTAGCGATGTTTAACTTTGTTGATCCTATGCCAGGGGGCTCAATAACGCCCGTGTTTGGAAAATTTACGCGATTATAGCTGGTATAACTCATCTTTTTGGCATGCGACACAACGGGTCGAGATGCGAGCTACTTGCTCTAAAAGGATCTGGCAGTGTGGTGGGTCGCAACGGGACCAGACCAATATTCTTTCTGCGATAAGGGGAGCTCAACGGGCCCAGCCTTATATTTAAAGATCCTGGAGTCTCTAATGCTACAAATATGATTTTTTCGGTACGCGGACGATAACTGATATCTCACAGGAAATGCAGTCATTCTTTTCTGCTACAAGGGGAGCTCAACGGGCCCAGCCTTTTAATTTACATATCTTTTTCGTTTTTCTCTTTTTTTTTGTTCCTTTTTTATTTTACCTGAGATGCATCGTTATCGTACATTTGCTATAAAAAGCTTTTAGTGTTTCCCTTAATTTACCTACACTAAAATAGTGTGTAGTTTAGTGCATTCTATTTATTTTCATTCTTGAATAATCTTTTTATATTTATTTTTATTTGGCTTTAGTCAAATATTGTAGATTTTGTGGTGCCAGTAAATAATGATTATGATGATTATCTTGGCATAAACAAATTATGATTATGATGATTGGCTTAGATAAACGGTATTACGAAGAGTTGCGCTCCTTCTTTTGTATACCATCTCTATTACGACTATTGTCGCACCAAGCAATTATTGTTATGATTATTATCTTGACATAAATAAATTATGATTATATGATTAGCTTAGATAAACGGTATTACCAAGAGCTGCGCTCCTTTTTTTGTATACCATCTCTATTATGACTATTGTCACACCAAGCGATTATGATTATGTTTATTATCTTGGCATAAATAAACTATGATTATTATGATTATCGTAGACATACGGTATTACCAAGAGCTGCGCTCCCTTCCTTTGTATGGTAAGTTTTATTTAGTTTACATATGATTCTGTCTCACCTTAACCCGATCAATTTGATATAAATCAGCAAACATTTTAGGGTAAATCCCTGATCAATTCTAAATTAAGTAAATACCTCTAACTATACACTTGCTTTAAACCAGCTGTGCTATTCTTTTCCTACAAAGCCCTATTATAACCCTCACAAATTATTGCATCTAATGGTAGTATCGCCAGATGTCCTCTTGGCGAAGATTTACAACTTTAGGCTATTTGCCGGTCCTCGAGATAATAGAAAGATAATCTGTTTCATTTTTGTCAGTAATCTGTTGGTTTTATGAGTTAATGAGATTCCCTATTGCGTGAAATTTTGATTGTAGTTAAACTTGCAATCTTTACTTATTGATTATAGAACACAAAAATTAGAGCCCTGCCTTATTCGAAGAGATTGTAACCATTTTCTGCCCTCCCTGAGTTTAGCCGAATTTTTACCTGCTTTTGTGTCGAGAAAATGGGATCGAGCCCTTATGTATGTGCCACCAGAATATAGAGTTTCGTGAAATTAAAATAATGAGAGTATAAATTTTTGAATAAATAGAATTGGTTCTCACCTGGAATAGTACACACAGAAACGTTGTTTTGTTCCATTGCTTCTTCGGATGGTATCGTTTGATTACTGCGAGTGGATCGTGGCATTTTCGTTTTTACTGACTAATTTTAGATAGAAATATTAACTAAACTTGAGCTTTAAATTAATGATGCTATAGACATGCCCTGTGATACGTTGTTAACGTTACACAGCACATGACCATGTTGCGGCTAGGAGAATATCCGCAGAGCCATGGCGAATTAAGTCACTGTTTACGAAATTTGCGACCCCTGCGTCATCCACCCAGCGTCGTTCACGAATCACAACCTTCTCCATGACCAACTTTCCACCACTCTACGGATATTAGTCCTAGCTAGCTTTGAAGTACGTGTGCTCATAGATGCAGCTAGGAGAATATCCGCGGAGTCATGGCTAATTAAGCCACTGATTAGGAAATTTGCGATCCCTGCGTCATCCACTTAGCGTCGTTCACGAATTACAACTTTCTCTGTGACCAAACTTTCCATCACTCTATGGACACTCGTCCCGGCTAGATCTTGAAATACATGTACCCACATGGTTTCGCCATATAGGGACACGTATACGGTCCGAGAGGTACTTGCGGAATCGCGGATTGTTAGAACCACGAATTAAGAAACGTGTGATCCCTCCGTCATCCGCAGAGCGTCGTTCAAGACTCATAATTTTCTCTGTGACCAAACTCTCCACCACTCGATGAACATTAGTCCTAGTTAGTTTTGAAGTACGTGTACTCATATATGCAGATAGGAGAATGTCCACGGAGCCATAGCGAATTAAGCCACTGTACTTTGAAATTCATGAGACCAGCATCATCCACTCTGTGTCGTTCACGAATCACATTTTCCCTCGTAATAAAACTATCCACGATCCCGCAAGGATCTGTCAGACTCTTTTAGTTACCTACACTTTGCACTGTCGATTCAGAATGTCTCACAGAGTGCTTCGCGAGCCGTTTTTATATGCTCCTGGGCCTGACGCGCCGGTGTCCCTACCCTTACCGCGTCTCCCTTATTATATATGCATTTAGCTGATTTATTCATGGCAATGATTTAAATTCGGATTATTATTATTTTTTTGTTTATTTCTTTAATTGCGCAATGTAAATAATAAGTAGCAAAATAAAATAGGCTTAAGAAAAAATATTGAAAATCAAAAAAAAATAAGCAGGGTAGGGCTGGGTTATTTCAAACTCTACTCATTCAGACACCATGTCAGACGAAACTGTATCGGCAACTTTACCTATGTACAACCACATTTTCCTTGGCATGGCCATGAAGCCGTTTTTACAATCAATGACAGACCCCGTAGACACATTCTGAAATGATATTCTAGGACGTTGAACGTTCGAGTTAACCTCCGACGAGATAGAATTGATAGGGTCCTGAGCAATGAGAGCCAGTATAGCGCCATTTACCGCATCAGACACCTGTTTATTTGTTATTAACTGGTTTTGTTTATTGAAGTCAGCTGATGTTTTGTTTACATTGTCGCACGTGTTATAATTGGAATGCTGTTTATGTTTACATGCCATGTTTATGTTTTGATCCGGATCCCCGCCCAAACAGCTTTCTACCGCCATCACCGCGCTTGCGTCGTTGTGATGTTTGGTTGGTGAGTCAATATTATCCAAGCCAAAAACATTGTCACGTCTGTCTTGAAAAATCGAAATTTTCCTCATTATCTATTTTCTCCTCCAATAGCGTTTTATTTTCAACTAAGATGTAATTCTTTTCTTGGGGTTCAAGAACCAAAGTTGTAAGTACCTGGTTGTTACGGGACAAATAATCGTGTTTGCGCCTATAATTCTAACTCCTTTTATCCGCACTACACATGCAGGATGATAAACACATCCACGTCTATCACATTTAGCTGCAGCTTTCACTGTTTGTTTTGCAATAAACACAAATACTTGTCCTTTGTCAGCCATATTGAATATTACTGTACAGATAAAAAAAATAACATTGTCGTGGTCAAAAGCTTCTAACCTGCTTAAGGTTTCGCCTAAAAGTAGCAGCTAACGGATATAATGAAACAAGTGACTCGTGCAATTTCCAATAACGTATCGTATCCTTTGAATTAGCCATCAACATCGTGAAGTTTTCAGAATAATATTTAACATATTGATTGCCCTTTTCTATGGCACATTTATGAATAATTCTACATCATATGGACAACAAATCACGTATTTTTAGTAGGAACAAATCAAACTGTTTGACTATCGACAGGACCTCAAATTAACGTCATTCTAGGAGTCAAACAAGAATCTAAAGTGCACCACCCTGTTTGGTAAACTACCCACTAGGCAAATGCCAATATTAAAAAAAATACTAAGCTATTAAATGGAAAGTAGAAAGACCCTACCTAAGTTCAGGGTTGAAAGCAGGTAACAGAGAAAAGTTTTAGGTCACTGCGACGTGCTACTCCTGACCCACCATACCTACTCTTGACTATTCGGAACTGGCAAACAATGTCATTGAAATGTAACGTACTTTATAAGTTTTTCAGCTTCTTTAGTGGCATTGAAGTAATAGGCAATAAGAACAATCAATAAAAATAAACACGTCACATGCAGTATGAAAATATACGATTTGATACCCTATATAATTGAATATTAACAATATGGAAAACATTTACCTGCTCCGGTATATTTCCCCACACTTTGGACACTCGATTACATATCCAGACCATACATAATTGAAGTACGAAGTCCACGAAGTCTCCCGGGTCGTTTGATAACTGGGTTTGACTATGTGTCTGCTGCCATTTTTGTAGCATTGCTGCAAACGTATTTAAATCAATTTATTGCTTTAGTGTATGTAATCTAGAGGACTCAATCTTAACAGAACAATAAATAAAGACTACAAAATTCTATCTTACCTTACATAAGTACACGCAATTCTGATACTGATGCTGAAATTTGCAAGGACTGTCGTTGAAATGGGCTTCTCCCTCATCCTTATGGCCCATCGAAAGACGACAGCCTACTTTACAAGATTGGCATTTGTCGGGACAGGTAAAAAACTGAGCGAGGTACTCTTGATGATTGCTATCGTTAATGGCAGACTGGAATTTTTCATTGAGACTCTGAAAATATAAATATCATTTTATTTATTGAAGTTTGCATTTATTAAGCTTAGTTTGTGAAATGTTAGATTATTAATAGTAATAAAAGTACTGCCTTATGGCAAATAGGTTAGTAAACAAACTAACCACGACATATAACTCGTTGTTGCATAATATCCAACAGCATCGCCAACTAAACTGTTTATTTATTAAAGATTCTCTTACAAGCCCATTTAATCAGTAAGCACATGTAAGAGCTGATAAAATTTAACATCCAACACTAATTACACATAAAGGAAAGAGAAAAAAAAACTAACAAAATTATGACAATAATAAGATCAACCACTTCCTAATGCTAAAAATCTCATGTGATATCAGGAGTACTGATTAAAGCAGCGTTAAAAACACTAGTTTTTCATTCATGCATATGACAGTTCTTAGAATCGCTAACCAGTTTTCTTAATTCTACAAATTGGGCACATTTTAAGCACATTCGCCCAAGCACCTCCAATACTAGGATGCGTTTTATACTGCAGCAGCACTTTATCAGGACTTATATATCAAACTAAAATAACAACTTACTTTAAGCATTAGATAGATATACTTGGCGTCTCTCGGCGACCGAACTTCGGCACTTTCCAACTGTTTATGTATTTCCGACTTTAACCCGCTGAACGAGCTCTCCGTATTCAGCGACTTCTTTACACCAACGTATTTAATAAAACTGAACGCGTCACAGGTTAAGCCCAAATCGGCAAATTCCTGGCGCATAATATCTTCGGCCGACCGGTTCACGCTTGCCTTGTCGTACAGGTCGTCCAGAGTGTTCGTATGTTCAGTTTCATGGAATATTATTACACCTGGGCCCAACCCTGGAAATAAACAATATTTAAACGCTGCTGATTCAAGTTTTTTAAACGACATAACGTACCTGCATTCAGTTTCTCCCCGTCGGTTTTCGCCAACGTTTTCTGAAGGGCAACGGAGAAATGCTCCTTATAAATTGTGGAAGCTCCACCCAAGAACGTATACAAATCGCCCTGTAATCTATCAGCCTTCGTGCGGTAAATGATTATGTCGGATACGGCTAAAACCTTAAGGAGTAGCCTGGTGCGTTGATTCTCTTTTTTAGTTACACCTAAAAGAAAGCAATAATTCTAAAACCACTTCATCATCATAACAGTTTATTTAATATTTCATTAATACATATCATTTTCCTTAAGCATATACATGTGTACTATTGATATTCGCGGTTGTACGGTGCTGTTCAATCAGCACTTGTGGCCCGCGGATACAACACCCTACGGGGGCGGATGTAGCCTTGCATATACTCAAAGTAGTGTCACAGGCCGTTTTGGCTATCGTTTATCGATGCGTAAATAACCTTAGAATTCGGCCTTTTAAGGTTTCCGGCTTTCGTAGTACATACTGTTTTTGGATTGGTTGTCGAGTTTGCCATCGTGCGCAGTTACTTAATTACCTTGGAATAATTAAGAAATTCTATTAGTTGAAGTGGCTTAATGACAGTGTCCTTTTGGCTACTCTGAGTAGTTTTTATGGTGGATACCTATCCCTTTAAGGACGGATTTAACTTTCTTATTGGTTTTTAGCTTCCAGCTAAAAATTCTATAATTTGGGGATGTACAGATAAGAAAAAACTAATTTTCTGAATTTTTTAACCAGTTTTTTGTGAATTTTTTTTTAAAAAATGGTGGTGCCGCTATGGCACCACTAGGAAACTGAGACATCAAAATATCATTTGTTATGGAAAGCCTGAAAACAGTTAGTTTTCTTGGTGAGACAAAGACCCACTTTGCATGTAGAGCAGTGCCATCTAGTTCGATGCGGTTACAACCGTGTACTGCAAAGTGCACAATGAACTTTGCGGCACACGGTTGGCATGTGAGCTTAACTTTATTATATCTCCTTTCGGGTGGCATGACTGCCTTGGAGCGGTTTGGTGGAACTTCAGTGCTTCGTCTTCCTTGGGTATGCATTGATGGATCCGTACGTATCATTCTACCTAGTTGCTACCGCAAAGCGAAAATCCTTTAGATTCAGTTCTCTGACGTCCAGAGAGCGTACCTTGTACACCATGAAAGCATTGACCAATGCTAAGTCTACGAAATGCCAAAAAAGTTTGGCCACCATTTTTGCGACTTTCTATCCACTAGGTAACTACCAACATACTGGTCACATGTACCTACGAAGTGCATGTTATAATCCTTCACCAAGGCCAAACATGGAATATCAGTCGAAGTTCCACCCTTTTGCATTCTCGGAACAGTAACAGTGTCTTCAGAATCATGAAAATTGCTTATGAACGAAAGTTTTGTGTCTTTCCACTGCAAATGCACCAGTCCTTTATAGTTCATTCTCCAATCTGAATCACCTCTCTTTTTCATGCTTTTCTTCGACCTTGGATCCTTTGGTTCACCTGGCGCCCTCTTCTAGCAGTTCCACCCGCGTCAATCTTATCTGCCAATAGTTTCTGTTGCAGCTGAATCCCATTGAAGAAATTGTCGAAGTAAACACCAATGAACGAGTGAGATCTTTCAAAACTCGGCTGCCCAGATTCGATTCGGGCTTATCATTGACAAGCGCTCTAGTGGTCCCAAAAGCGACCACAAACATTTGTGATAATAATAGAGAAGAAACAGAAAATTCTAACATCTTCAATATATATATGCACTCACATCATCATATTTCAATCAAAAATAGTGTTCAACTCACCTTTCACAATAATTATATTGATACGTAAATGCTCAAAAATAAACACTCGTCAACAACCTTGAAAACATTGAAATTCCAAAAGAAATGTGCTGCCGGAACGTGGCATGCAGAAAAAAAACCGCCCGCGCGGCTCTGATTTGGTGGGGGCAATATCAAGCTACACATCATACAAGAGTGGTCCCGTTCAACGCTCACTAGGCCGAATAGAAAATGATTTTGAATTGTGGTTCCAGTGTGGAACCACCGGGACGGAAAGGGCTATACATCGAAATCCCAGGTTTCCATCGTCTAATTTCCTTGGATGAATTATTGAGAGGAACATGTGATTTGTCATGCTGTGCATTCATTGATGGAGCGGGTTTTTCGAGGTGAGAATTCTCGCGTGGCCTCCTGCTTCTCGAGTTCCCGATCTATTGGCGTCACTCTCTCCTCGACCCTTGTGAGTCAAGCAGTTATTTTAAACACCGGTTGGAATCAGTTTTTGATTTTACCTTTAAAGGGATTTTCCAACCGGGGCGTTTTTAACAGTTTCAGTCTATATTTGTGCCTTATCTTTTCTTAAGTGTTGGTGTCTGAAACTGCCCTTTGTGGGATTTGAATGCTGCTTTAGCGAGGTGAGTTGAGTTTTTTGCATTTTTTTTTCGTCTTTCTGTGAACGCCATCATTTCAACATTGTGACGCACGTAGGCGGATTTTTAATTCCCTTTTAATCTCTTACAGAGGCCCACTTGCCCAACTGTAAAGCTATTTAGCGATAAGCAACTGGTTACCTCTATACAGGTAAATTATGGTTTTTTTTTTAAATTCTGATTTTTCTTTTTCCTTGATGGTTGATTTTGATTACCGCGTTATAATGCTCGTCAATTAAGAGTTACGTGTGGAACCTTGAATATGTGTTGTTTCACAGGGTCCTCCCGTTGGGTCTACTCCTACCGTCGGATCCATTGCTACCGTCGGGTTCATTATTATCGACGAGCATCGTTAGCGACAGGGTGTCCTTGGCTACGCCTGTCTAGCGGTACTACCTTTGTAGTCTTGCAGTCCTTCGCCTGTCGAGAAAGCCTTCTTCCACCGTGAGCAGGTCTTTTCTGGAAGCTGCCTGAGGAGCTGCTCATCAATCAAGTGAGAAATGTCTATGTTTTTCTATACATATTTATTTATTTATTTATTTACCAAATTAATAATAATAATAATAATAACAATATAATATAACAGCAACGGCGCTCAATTATTGACATAGTACAGTACAGTATAAAGTAAACAATTATTTAACAATAGAATACAAACAATACAAACCAACCAATGAGAAAATACCCATATAGGTTTCAACTTACTCCACCCACTCTACACTAAGTCCATACTTGTGACATTCCAATCTTTTTATCCTTATTTCCAGGTAAGGTGTTAGAATCAGAATTATTATTAATTGTGTGCTACAGCACCTAGATAACTTAATATCTGTATGTGCTAAGAATTACTATACTACTATATTTAGACATTCATATTTTCATATGTTCACACTATCATCCGCCACAATTATCATTTATCATGCTTGTGTCCACCACTCCTTCCCTTATAAAAATTAGTTACAACTACATCCGTTTCGCATATCATAATATCAATAGGTACAAAATACAGAATCAATGCAAAATATTTTCAAACAAATGATAGTTTCTAAGTATAAAGTCTTTACATTTTTCTTTAATTATGCTCCCTGTTTCTTTTAAATCTATAGGCAAAATATTATAAAATTTTGATGCGAGGTACAGCAGTAACTTGAGGTTTAAAGTTTTATGACTCACCGGTACATTCACATTAACATTGGCCTTGTTTCGGGTATTATGTTTATGGGTGATTAAGATTTCCGACTTTTCCTCCTTGTACATATAAATGCATGCTGACAAAATGTAGATTTGTTGAACATTCATTATTCTTTCGTTATATAGTTCTTTTGAGGGATAAGAATATAGTTCTGAACAGTTTGTAGTGGTCTTAGAGTTGTCTTATATGTACCCCCCAGGTTGTTATGCCATATCGGAGCAAAGACTCCACCAATGCTTTGTAGATCAAAGTTGACAGTTTGTTATTCAGAATTTCTCTAAGAATATACAATTTATACACCAACTTACTTATTTTTGCAACGATATATTCAACGTGGTGTGTCGATTTTAGATGCTGGTCAATTATCAGTCCTAGATATTTGATTTTTTCACATGCTTTGATTGTTTCAGATTCATTAAGACAAATTCTGTCAAAGTTTGGTCTGTTAACATTTATTGGGAAAAAGGCCACATAATTAGTCTTTTGTAAATTAAGTGGTAATTTGAAACTCTCCAACCAATGTTCAATGAGGCTGAATCCTTTTATTGCTTTATGTCTTGTTTCATCCCATGTATTGCCATGAAAATTAATACTGTATCATCAGCATATGAGAAGACTTGACCCCCGATTTCAAGACTCAGAAGAGAGTTTAGATAAGTAATAAACAGATTGGTCCCAATATGGTCCCCTGGGGTATACCAGTTTTTATTAGATCTGGAGAGCTGATTATGTTGTTCATTTTTGTGTGTTGGTATCGGGGGGGATAGATAATTCCGAAAAACATTCAACACAGTGCCCCTGACCCCATAGTGTTCCATGATACTAAGTAACTGTTTATGAGACACCGCCACCGTGTCAAATGCCCTGGCGAGATCAAGAAATATGGCTATTGTTTTGTGACTCATATTAAGGTTTTTTTGTAATTTCTGTTGTTAGACACTGTATTGTATCGGCTTTACCAATTCCCTCGGCAAAGCCAAACTGTTTGGAAGACAAGACATTATTGACCCTAAAGAAACCAGTCAGTCTCTCCTTTAGCGTTTTTTCGAATATTTTACCAAGGTTGTTAATGAGACTAATTGGGCGGTATTTTTTTCAAAGAATGGGCCTTATAATGGAGACCTTAAAATGAGATTGTACAATGCCCGTTTCAAATATTAAGTTTATGATATGCTTTAGTGGGACCAAAATTTCTAAATGAATTATTTTTATTAATGTACTGGATCATCCATCTTTGCCAGGAGCACAATTTGTTTTGAGAGACGAGATATATTTTATAATTTCATAGTCTGTTATTGGTCTTAAATACATTGAAGCCTTTGACGCAGTGTTCAGGTTTAGGTGGGATTTTAATTCTCTCCCCGAGCTCTATACCAACATAGGTGAAGTATTTGTTACAACAGTTTGACATCTCAAAATCAGGCACAAATTCCTCATCATCCTCATTGAGAATTATAATTTTAGATTCTTTCCTATTTTTACTACCAGTTACTTTATTTACTATTTGATATATTCTTTTAATGTTATTATGGTTTTCCTTTATTTGATTTTTATAATCATATTTAACTTTTTTTTATTAGCTTAGCAAGATGCAGTGGCGGCTCGTCATTGGACGCAGGTAAAGCGCCGCTTCACCTACAATTTCTAAAATTTCATAACTTTAAAATAAAAATATTTTTAATTAAATAAAATTTTTATAATCTAAATTTCTAATCAAAATTAGTGCAATTTCTAAAATTGCATTACTTAAAAATAAAAATTTTCATAATATAAATTTATAATCAAAATTAGTGTGATAATACTCATAAAAGATAATGAACTATAAAACGTAGCGCGCTGAATAACTTGTCATAAGATCGGCCGGTGCGGGCGGTTTTCGACACTCAATACAGTCACGAAACACGTGGGAATTGCAAACAGCAAGATCAATAATTGCCCTGCAATATACAGATTTATTTACGATGGTTGCTATGGCAACGGGCGAAGCAGACATGCTAGATACGTGAGCTATTTATAGAACGGAAGCAGCCCGACAATGCGACTCCGACAGGTCCTTATGTTTAAAAATAATATTAAATTCAGTTTACAGTCGTTCGGAAGCAAATTTGCATCACGTCGTTGTCGCGCATTGTTTTACGAAACGTTTTACGAAATGTTTCCATTGTATGATCCGATCTGCATCTTGTTAGAAACACCATTTTCCAGGTGGAAAAACGATGACTTTTTAAATACGAAGGGACCTAAGCCTTTCCTTCAAATAGAAAAACAAGTAAAATCAAGAGAGAGAATTTTCGTTCGTAGGTTTCGAAATCTGATCTGAGTATTCTGATTTAATTGGTTGTGTGAATGTCTGGAAGTGTTTATTTAAGGAAACTATTTTGTATGCCCTGTTTAAGTGTAGGTGGAAAATCGAGCGTTTGCAATAAAGACGGATTTAACAATTTTGGGAATGTGACAAGGGGTTGTAGTAGGCATGAAGCTTCTTCGGGCCATATTCACTGTGCATTATCATTTGCGAATTTAAAGAAAAGCCTCACTACAAAATCGAAGAATAGACCTTATATTTAAAAAGTAGATGGGAGCAGTCAAAATCACTGTATGCGAGAGTGTGGGTAAGTTAGTAATTCTATTATCTTTTTGATATTATTATAAATTGGTGGCGGCGCTCATGGTATATTATTTCTTGCAGGACTTTTGGGCGTGGCCCCAAACAATTTTCGCCTGCGGCGCTGTCTACCTAATTGCGCTTCACCTATTCTTGCCTACACGAGCCGCCACTGGCACGATGATTTCTATAGTTTTTATAATAATTATTCAGCCCCGGATCATCATTTTTTTGCAGTCTTTTTCATTTTATCCCTGTAATTGATTGAGGTAATAAGCCCATTTGTTATCCATTCCTCTGATTTTTGGGCCTATTTATTTTATTTATGGGAGTAATTTTTGCGAGTACTATGCTATGAGAAAGTTTATTTATAAAAATGTTAGAGGCATCTTCAGGGTTTTTTGTCTGTAGAACATCTGTCCAATTATAGGATTTTAAATTCTGCCTCAATAATTTATAATCGATCTTGGGTTTTATTGTTATTGTAGTCTTTTGACTAGTGAAGCTTACATTATGTCTTTGTTTTGATGTGACATTCAGCATAATTGGATAGTGGTCAGTAACAAATGTGGGCAAAGTGAATGACCCAAATTCATAGCCTTTAAAAAGAGGTGATCTATGCAGGAGTCAGAATCATATCGAGTGGTTTTTTTAATGAAGGGAAGGAAACCGAAATTTGCCATGAGGCTAAGATACTGATTAACTTTGACGTCATTTAAGGCCTTTATGTTTATATTGGTATCTCCAGTAAATATTTCTATATTTTTTTGTGAATTGTCTACGAAAAATGTATGTAAGTCTTCTATGAGAAAGTTGGTATTTGCATTTGGAGATTTATATAAGGCAGTTATTCCGTATGTGTGATCAAAAAGTGTGAAAGTTATTCTGGTTGTTATCAATTTTGTTTTTTCCAGTCTTAGATGTTTCACAGTTGGATCTAAAATAGTTTTTGATCAAGATAAGAATACCATCATTTCTATTAAAATCACCCGCATTGTAGTAAGTGCTGTACCCCTTAATACTAAATACATCCATGGAAGCTAAATGAAAACACTCAGTCAGAACAAATATATCACAATATGACAGACTACCCTGCTCGAAAAGCAGCAAAAACTTATAAAAATTTTCATTTGCACTTCGAATGTTTAATTGTAGGATATTAAAAATTTTATTATCAAGATTAACCTTATTTTCCAGTTCAACCAATCCTGTCAGTTGACCCTCTTCTCCTTCGACAACGTTCTCGAGGTCATCAAAGATTGTTTCTTCATCAGTCTGAACCATAGTCTATTTTGCTTCTTTGAATTGTCAGTAAATACTGGTATGATGGGCATTTTGGATCACTGGCTTCGTGCTGAACATCATGGTTAAGTTTGTATTTAGCATTTGCTCTGACACAGTTATTGTACTTTTTCCTTATTTTAGGGCAGTCTTTTGAGGGGTGCTGCTCAGAACAATATTCACACACAATCTTGTTTGGACAACTATTTATCTTGTGGAAGTGCTCCTGACATTAGAAACATCTCTGGCTAGGGATGTCTTCATATACTGTACATCTCTCCCAGCCAATGTACACGTTTTTATTTGTCATCAGTTTACGAAAAAGATTTGGAACATAGATGTCTGCTTGCCTCTTATTTTTTTTAACGTATGTTATTTGAAGCATATCATTTTCATCAATAAACTTAGCATATATTTAGCGATCATTGCGTGTAATTAACTTTCGAGCTCTAATTATTATTTTGTTTAGCTTTGTTTTCGAACAAAAATTATTTTTTTAACTTTTCCTCCTTAATTAAGGTAACATTCAGTATTCTTATTCTCTTTTAAATGAACTTTGAATTTTGGGCCAATTTTGTCTAGCCTAAGACGCTTGATTTTATTTAATCAAATTCTAAAATTCAGATAGATCCGTTTGATCTAGAGCCAATCAGGTTTGGATTAAATTTTAAATTTTTAATTGACTGATGCAATAATGTTGTAGGTCGAAGTAGTTTTTATTACTATTCTCATTTTTTCACGATTTCTGGCTTACGTAGATCAGATAACTACTATTGTTGATACGGCCTAGTAGACTTTGCGTTATTTCTAATTTCTTTTTTTTATTGCGGCCTTTGATATTTTCTTTACTGGAACAAATTGTTCATTATCTTTGTCCTGCTGGTAACTTGACCGCGGAGTGGATTACATACGCTTAAGTTTACATACGTTAAGGGCTACAATAACGCCAGGTCTAACTAGTTTTTTTTTATATTGTTTTGCGGCAGTTACCAACGTATCTTAACTGATATCCAGGTAGACATAGTTAGTTAGTTATACGGCCCTGTAACGAATCATGATTCGATGTCCGTGAATTAGTCTTCGATTAATTGAATATTAGCGTTATTTGAATTTTCCCGCAACGATATAACGAGTATATTTCAGCGTTTGTCTAGATTAAGCGTGTGAATTATTTCACCGAGTAAAGCCTACTATTTCTAGTTGAAATATAGAGATTGTCATAAAAATTGATCTGCTAAAATTACTGGTCATTTTCTCATCTTTAATCTTTCTTTTTTTATGACCAGCTGTGATATTTCATTAACCGTAATAAAACCGATCCTTTGTCTATTTACCTGTTTTATTTAATTAATTCTTAATTAAGATTCCAAAGGAAAGGCCTGCTACAGTAAGTATCTGATTTTTTTTTATTATTTGCGCTCAATAATTGAAACGTTCTTGATTTACTTTTGATTAATATTCGAGTGTTTGTTTATCACTTACTTTAGTTATTTCTGATTAATATTTGAGTGTTTGCTTCACACCGACTTTAGTTTTTTTCGGTTAATTTGGGTACTTGCTTATTACCTGTAACGTGTAGTGGACTGTTGCTACTATGAATGATGCACTTATTTCATTTTAACATATATTAACCCTTTTACTAACAAAATAAAATCAGCAGTATGCTTCGGTCGCTTCGCTTCTGTCGCTTGCTAGAGAGAGAGAGAGAGAGAGAGAGAGAGATCGTCTTGCCGAATCCCGCTGTTGCTGGAACGCCTTCCTCGACTATGATGGTGGGTAGAGGTGTAAGCCGCAACATTACCGACTTTGATTTTTGATTAATTTTTGGGTAATTGTTTTTCTATTATTAATACTGATAAATTGCCGGCATTTTCTTGATAGAAATAAATAACAAAATTTTCGTTATTCTTTTATTTTGTCGCGAAGCTCAAGCTAAAACGAGTTCCATATTTCAACTTCGGGGTATTTCTCGCTTGTGCTGTCTAAAGCCCGTGGTGCCTTAAATAAATCAACCCACCCCTACTGTCTGACATTTGAGCTGGGCCTAATTTATACGCCCGGCGACAACTCGTTTTAGCCTACGCATTGACATACGTAAGTGGCTACAGGAGTCTCGTAAGGTGTGGGTGGTATTGCAGTTAAATGTAAAAAACTATCAACTCAGGAAATTATCCAAAGCATACTAAACAGCAATATTGTTCATATGCTTAGGACTAGGGCAAGGCTGTTATTAAATATTCCATCCGGTTTGAAATGAAAGAGCACATAAATATGCAAAATAAGTAAGATATTCATCATAAAATGAAAAAGGCGAAGCATAGTAGCTCTCCTACATTGACTACCTATGACGAACGTAAAAAAAAAACAAAATGAGAAATGCATTTAAATCATATTAAATAAGAATATTTTTTATACGTTTAGGACTAAGGCAAAGCTTGAAAATATTGCTATTACACATTCCGTGGGGTTAGAAATGAAAGACAATATAAATATGCAAAATACGTTAAATAGTCTACCCAATACATACCTAATAAACCTTCGGTATCAAGACATATGACGTTCAGATTGGGATCATACTTGACCCACACACCCAAAGTACATGGCGTCTGCGACGAAGACGTTCTAAAGACTTCCGCGCCATTGAAAAATATTTTGTTTAAGGCATACGACTTGCCTACACCGGTATTGCCAAATATAGATACCACTTTAACCTGCAAAAAGTATAAATGTAATTAATAACTAAACAGAAGTTTATGTATGGACACTTTTCGAGAAACTTAAACTACATATACCTTTTTTCCAGAGTCTAACTTTAGGGCCTTAAGAAATGCACTCTCAGAATTTATTCTTAAGTTTTCCTTATCGTCCAACAGCAGTATACCCATGCGTCCATTGCATTCTGGTTCTTCTGGAAGTCAAAAGGCATGAGGTATTAATTATTCGATACTTAAATATATAAAACCGAGCACAAAACAAGAGAAAGAAAAGCCATGGGCCATTAAGAAGAGAATAAAACCCTCGGTTTAGTTATAATTAAATTTACTAGGTCATGGGATGCATAAAGTACAGTGCGATAGCGCATTATCAACTGTCAAGAGACTTAACTTTACTTAACGAGGAATGCAACGATTTCCTGCGTGGACTTAGCAGATAATCATTTAGACCATGAGTATGATAATATTCTTTAGAGAGAATATTTTCAGATAATCCGAAAAGCAATAAAAAGACAATCCAATCCAAAAACTATTACTCCAAATCTAAATTATGTAGCATGTAAACCAGTGATCAAGTATTTTAAGAAGTTAAAGTACGGTAGAGAAAAATAGATATATTATGTAAAATTTATATGAGAAAGCAAACTGACAATGTTTTCCTTACCTGCCCCCAATACTAAAGAGTCCAACTGTTCCGTAATATGCTTGGTCACCCTTGAAGGCTGCCTGCTATTATTTGTTGGCAAATTATTAATGTTAGGATCAAGAGATCTTAAAATTAATGGAGACGCAGATCCCAGGCTATGCATTTTCTTTGATTCACGTGCTAAGTAATCCATATTTGACGATAGATTACCTAGGAAAAATACTGAAAAAAAAACACAAATTCAAATTTAGGTAGGTATTTTTAATACAAATTATTATTTCTTATATTATCCAGATAATGCAAATGAAGATATTGAATTTCACTTAATTCTAGAGAGAAGTGGGCAGCAAAGTGTGGCAAACTTTTAAGCTTTTTCTATCAAGATCAACTTCTCAGTGACTCCCAGCATGGATATCTGAGGGGTATGTTTGTCGAGACTGCTGTCTATAATTTTATAGAAAATATCCTAACTGCTCTGGAGGATTGCAAGTATTCCCTTGGAATGTTTCTGGATTTGTCGAAGGCTTTTGTTTGTTTAGAGCACAGAATCCTTCTGGAGAAGCTGGAGAGATATGGAATAAGGGGTTTTGGTTTGTCTTGGATTGGATCATATCTGTCCAGGAGAACACAGACGGTTGTGATTGAACAAAAGGGGGAAAATATCTCTCAGAAGTGGGTTATCCAACATGGGGAGAGCCCCAGGACAGTGTTATGGGTCCACTACTTTTTATATTTCTTATAAATGATATAGCATCAGAGATTCTAAACAGCAACACTTCTTTGGTGAGTTTTGCGGATGATACAAACCTACTTGTCTTGGGGAATACCTTGTCCCCGGTCCTTCGGTTGAAAGCTGCTCAGGAATGGTTCCTTAAAAATCGTTTCTCACTAAATAAGGACAAGACAATCTTTGGGTGTTTCAGAACAAAACAGAAAAACCATGGTTTTCCAACAGAGGTCTGCCTGGGCTCTGGTGATGTCACCCTATCCACCATCACCAAATTCTTGGGGTTGCATATAGATCAGAATCTTGATTGGGTTGAGCAAGTGTCCAATATATGTACCAGAGTAAACTCTACCTGTTACTCACTGAGGATAATGTCTAAACCTAAGAATTGCTTACTTCTCTAACATTCACTCCCTGCTTAGGTTTGGAGTAATGTTTTACGGAGGGAGTATCAATGCTAACAGGGTCTTTATAGCTCAAAAAAGAGCAATCAGAATCCTTTTATCCCTTGGGTACAGAGAAAGCTGTAGAGGAAGGTTCAAATATTTAAACATTTTGACACTTCCAAGGGTATATATCTGTGAGTGTATTATATTTCTTCGTAAACACAGAGAAAAATTCACTGAACATGAAATTCATCATAATTTTAACACTAGGTATGAGGACTAAACTTTCCGGTTCATAGGCTGACTGCAACGGAGAGAGGTCCCATGTCATGCATAAAATTCTTTAATGCACTGCCGGATGACTTAAAGCGTTGACTGATGGCCTTCATGTCCTGGAACCCATGCAATGGTCGGCTTATTGTTACGACTGAGGCACTTATGCAGTCTTTAACTAGTCTAGATCTGACCTTGTGTGCACTAACTGCTTTTAAGGCGGCCTGACTGTCGGAGTATATGAAGTATGAAGAAGGGGGATACATTTTTTGTATTCTCTTAAACTTCTTTCTAAGCCACTGACTGAGATCACTTTTGGTTTTACAACGTTTCAGATTTCAAATGATGAAGTTCTTCGGAATTAACCAAAAAAAGAGGTGAATACAACAAATCATACATCTACCAATCCATGTATGTCCCTAAAGCAAGTTATATGATAGATTTTTTAAAGAATATCAATACCTACATAAATTTAGACAGTTATTCACATTTAACAGTTTTGCCCCACAATACCAGACATATTGTTAACCATGTTCACCATCAATGCCAAGAACCAAGATTGGTATTGTGGGGCAAAACATGTGTTAATTAATGATGAAGTTTCTAATATCCTAACATTGCGGACAAAATTCAGCAAGTGAAAATCTAATCAACGCACAGTCATTAACGTGGTTATCAATAAATTTATAGCTTAAGCTAGTCACAAAAATATGTTATCAAGTAAAGGAACCTTGAGAAAATGAGAGATAAGTTGATAATCACAATAATAAATATTGGTTGTCTTAAGCCAGGATAATATGCACAACACAAAGAATCCTAAAATAACTAATACTTAAGGCAAAAAAATGCTACAAAAAGACGATTGTGTTTACGTTTTTTGGGGTCCGGTGGATCCCTGGTGACCTCGAACCGAATCATGGCTAAAAATGACCGAAAAGACACCAAATTAGATCCAATAAAAAAAAAATCACTGCACTTTTTAAGGACACAATCAGTTTTCCAGCAAACTGCTTTGACGTTATTTAAACACTAAAATAGAAAATTAATAAGAGGATAAATATCGGAAAATATGTTGTTTACCACACACACCAAAAAAACCTAACGCGCATTTTATTCGAAACGAAAACAAACAGATCGTCACAAGCGGCAGGTGGTGCGTTTATGGGTTTAATAGAATCCGTTACCTCCATTCCTCCAATCGCTTCGTATATTTAGGGCGCGACGTGCTGGATATCACGTAAAACAGGCACAAGAGAATTCAAACAAAAATGCACAATGCACACGATGACTTTCACAGGAAATTTTGACATTTCTCCTTAAGCGAGGTTAGGTTTCTTGATCCCGGGAGAGTTTTCGCGTTGTCGCACTGTCACTTTACGCGTCACATGATCACGCGCGAACCAATTAAAAAGACAAGCGTGTGCGGAAAAAAAGGATAAGCATTAAAAAAATTAGGTGCCTAACAAGGACAGAAACAGCTTTGAATCACGGTCCCTCCCAAATATTTTGAAAATAAAAATGTAGACAGGGACGGACTAAGGCGTCTTTAAAATTAACGGTCTTATGTGATACAAAATATATACCAGCGATTTTATGGATTTTATTTTATAAACTGCGTACGTACTTAAGAACTAAAATGGTTTGAATGGTAACCTTGCCAAACTAAAATTTTACCTCAAAATCTCCCATAAAATCGGTTGAAAACGTAGTTTTTTGCCTCAAAAATGTCAAATTATCCGATCTTGGCCATTGTTTCAAATGAGATATCAGGCAAATAAATCTGCTTACCGCAAAAACTATACGCACCGATAAGCTGAAAGTAAAAACTTACCTCGAAATCTGCCGTAAAATCGACAGAAACTGCACCAATCAGCACAATATGTCCACATTTTCCGACCTTTAACAACTTTTCCGGCTTCAAACTGTTTTCAGAGAGATTTCATGTAATTAATACATGCATATTTTATCTTAAACGTCATGTCAAAATATTGAGAGACGTGGCATGTACGATTAAATTTTCAACTTAAAATGAAAAAATCACCAATTCGGCATATTCACTCGTATCAATGCGATTCTTTGGTACGTTATACGCGTAACCCTCTTCTTTGATGTACATAAGTTTGGTTGCTCTAGATTACTAGGTTTTCCAGTAATAAAATATTATGAGGTGACGTGTCGTGTCAGAACTCGAAATGGCGAAAGTTTTAAATTCAACTAGTTCACCCTGTGTAAAAGGTATCATCATTTCGTTGTTGTTTTTGGTGTGGGTTCTCATAAAAAAAAAGAAAAAAAATACTTCATTCTTCGACATAAAATAATTTTTTTTTACATTTTCCTTGAAGAAGTCTATTTTCCCGAAATGTTCGAAACAGAGAAGCAATTAGACTTTTTCTAGAAATTCCCCATCACAGTGTAGTCTCAGTTTTTACGATATACGGCGATTTTTCGACGCTAGAACTACCCAAAATGACCTCTTTTTCAAATTAGTATAATCCTCCAAAAAATTTAAAAAAGTCGCGTGTACCACAGTACACGTGTTAGAAATGAACACTTCTTTACCGAAATGCGCTTATAACATTAACCTATGAATCCAAATACAGTGCGAATATGTGGGTGATCGGGGGTATATCCTGCGCGGATTTGGAGTCTCTGACAGAAAGTGGTTATTTATAGGTTTGTTCTAGCAGCGATTTCAAACGGTTCCAAACCGTACGGAGTTTGCGCATAGCCATATAAGCGACGCTTATATCGTTATGCGCAAACTCCGGACGGTTTGAAACCGTTTGAAATCGCTGCTAGAACAGATCTAATATGTGCAGTGTGCGAAGCCTCCTTGCATAGAATTTCAATCATGCAATTCATTAGTCTTATAACTAACCCACCGAATACAAGGCCCTTCAAACTGGAATAACGTGTAACACAAGCAGAAGGGAAGCTCTGCCTTTGTATAAGCGCCGTATGAAGGGTGTGCTGGCAAATTGCCTCGCAGCAGTGCCATCCAACCCCCGTGCAAGGGGATATTACAAGAGAAGCCAACATAAATAACATTAACCTATGGATCCAAATACACTGCGAATATAATATAATAATATATGGAGGACCCATCATCATCATCATCGCCAACGTCCTCATATCCATTTCTGAATGTACGCCTTCTCTTGGCCTCTCCATGCTATGCGGTTTGCGGCTGCTTGGATCCACCGGGTTCCCGCTGTTTCTACTATGTCATCCTTCCATCGGGTTCGGGGTCTACCGCGGTTTCTTTTCCCTGTCATGGGTCTCCACTCTATCACTCTTCTACTCCATCTTTCGTCCTTCCTTCTTGCCAAGTGTCCGGTCCATTGCCATTTTAGTTGTGCTATTCGTTCAGCTACGTCAGCCACTTTACTTTTTCTTCTTATCCATTTCTGTTCTGCAGTCGTATGCCCAACATTGCCCTTTCCATTTTCCTTTGGGTTGTTTTTGTTAATACCCAGGTCTCTGAAGCATAGGTAAGTGTTGGGAGGACACATTGATTGAAAAACTTCGTTTTGAGATGTTGAGGGATCTTTGATTTAAACACATGGCTTAGCTTGCTGAATGCTGCCCATGCCAATGCTCTTCTTCTGCTTATCTCGGCTGTTTGCGTTAGTTTTGCCATTCACACTTTCTGACTCAAGTATACATATTCGTTCACCAACTCTATTGTTTTATTGTATATTTGTAGATTTCATCCGTTCCCGGCGTTGGCGTTGGTTATTATTTTTGTCTTGGTGATGTTCATGTTTAGTCCTATTTTGCTTGTGGCTTCGTTTAGGGTTGTTACCATTTCCTCTAGTTTGTTTATGTCATCGGAGAAGAGCACGATGTCATCAGCGAATCTGAGGTTTGACAGGTATTTCCCATTTATATTTATTCCTATATTGTCCCATTGCAGGGTCTTGAAAACGTCTTCTAGAAGGATAGTAAATAGTTTTGGTGATATGGGGTTTACGTGTCTTATACTTCTTTCTATTTCTACTCCATTAACTTCCTCAGCTGCTTGTATGGTAACTGTTGATTTATCATACATGTGGAGGACCCAGCCCGTCCACCTGCAAACTTTAGCATGGGATAACTTTTTTTTATCTTCGTCTCTTCCACGTCATCTGCGCCGAACTTGCTCATCTTTCTCTGACAAACACTGATCAAAGCTCGGCGTATATAAGTATTTTTCTATTTATATCAATGCGTGGATGCAATACACTATAAGTTGCTCATACCCGATATCTTGGCCGATGATTTTTTTTTCCTATAAAACCATATTGTGACGCGGCCTTGAAAAATCACTCTCATGAAACCAAATAAGTATTCACTTCAAAAATAGTCACTATTTTCCGATTCTCGCCAATTCCAGTAAGGTCCAATAGGCTGTCAAAAGATACGTGTCCAGAAATATTCATCAAAGTGGTACTTTTTGTGACAGTTATCGTGTATCAAAGCGAAATTTTGAAAAATGTAAGATTCGACTCCTTATTCTTCTCGAATGAACGTTACTTAGCCGAGCGTGAGGGCTCAGCCTTATTCACTGCCTAGAAATAAGTGTGCTAAACGCGGTATAAGTTTCACTTCAAAAATGTTAAGAATTTATCAAAATGTAAAATGCCATTAAAACCATTACTACTTACAAGAAAATTATGTGCCTTACCTTTATAAGCGCACAACTGAAGTGAAACTTCTGAAAAAGATATTAGGAATTGAGTTTTTATTGTTTTTTTTCAACTTTTGCCCCTGGTTTCGAAACTTTTTTAAAATCTTTTTTTTTTTGCTTTTTTTCTTAGGGCATTTTTTGCCTTGCCATCCCCGACCTCGTAGCTCAACTCCTTCGCCTTTTTTCGCCGAAAACCAGGTTTCTCTAAATTTTCTTATTTTGTCTTATTAACTTTTCAAACTTTTTACGTTTTTTTTTTAAATTTTTTCCCATTTCATCAAAAATTTTTGGGCATCCGGGGGGGTGGAGGGTATAATTTCCATTCCAAGGCTACCTTCCATAACATTTCGACCCCGTGGCTCTTCCCGTTCTCCCGAAATTAATTATTTTTATTTTTCCTTCCCCCCTCCCCCCTTTCCTGACCGAACAGAGGAGGGGGGGGGGGGGTATATGGGTTCAGGTTTTCGTCTAGAATCCTCATTTTACCCCGGCTAGATGTCCTGAAAATGTCAGCCCTCAAGCAACAATACTGGAACATGTTTCATTAGTGTTTCACTTGCATTTTCGTTTAATTTTTTCGGACTTACTACCCTCGCTAAAGAAAGAATATATCCGAAAAGGTATTTTAGAGTTGGCAACAACTAACCAAAAATAAACCAATTCAAGACCGCATCGGTTATAAAAGTATATATTTATTTACCGATAAACCAATATTTTTTTCATGGCATATTGACATAAAGCGCCAGTCCAATACTGATGCTCGGCATAGACAACCTTTAATAAATACCAGTTGGAATGATTGTGTCTCCATCCCTTTCTTTTCTATGCCGATAAACGAGGACGCATATGCACTCGTCGGTAACCTCAATTCTTTTAAGCTGGCTACACACCGAGATGCATGTGTTAAGGCATGCACACCCACACGCGTAATAAACTTCATATAAAATAAGAGACTCCCAGAAACAGTCTAGCATGCGTTTGTTGCGGAAATATTAAAAATGCAGATAATTTAGGCAAGCATGTGTACATAACTGATAAATATTATTTCAATAGATAAGCGCAAGTTCAATGGTATACTGTATGACGCAAAACACACACACACCATTTATCTTTTTTCTTAAATAAAATATTTAATTACCCATCAACTATCAACAATGATTAATGCCGCTATCATTATTAGGTTTTCTAATTTTTTAAATCACCATCATAATATAGAACGAACACCAGTGTTGCCATTCGTAGCGACTTGTCGCGAAAATAGCGACTTTTTGATGACTGTGAGACATAGCGGCGATTTACAAAAACAAGCCTATTTGTAGCGACTTTTTCGAATTTTGAATTAGGTTAGGAAGTTTTGTTAATCACTGTTTTGCGATTTGGAATTATCGTATAATCGTATATATCTTGATATTCAAATTATAATTGAGGACCGGGAGCCACTGTCATGTCTGCTCTATCGGCTCGGCTCGGATTAGATCGCATCAGTTGTGGTCCGGGGTCCGGGACTTCCCCGAAATCGATCGTTCTGGTCAAAACCTTTTGTTTTATTCCATGTTCTATAATTTGTGTGTTCGTCTGCCTAAACGCAATTTAGTGCATTTACCTTCTGCTATAGGCAGTATACTTTATACCACCTGCTAATCAATCTTTAACTAATACATGATAATCAAAATACAACAATGATTGGTTTTGTGTTTGGTCCAACGTTTTTCTTATTGGGTAGTGACTAATTAAATTAGTTTTTGATGTGTTGGGTGTCATGTTGTTAGTTTTAGTGAAAACACTATTTTGTTTCTCCTACGTTTTTATTAACTATTTTTCCCTTCCAATTTTATGCAGAGCAAAATAAAAAATCCTATTCTGTACAAAACAACACGTTTTTTTTTTTTTTAGGATACTACGCCTCTGTCTGCGTCAGAAGAAGGTAGCGACAAAGTAGCGACTTTTCACACCAGGTTGTAGCGATTTTTGGCTTTGCCGCTCTGGCAACACTGACGAACACTTTAATAGTTATTTATACGTTTTTGCAATTTAATATTTTGATACACCGCACCATACTAGCATTAAAATGTTAATAGGTTAGTTTTTCTGATATTGAACGCTTTAGAAATGTTCTGTCAACCAAAAACTATGGATTATTTGCTACTACTAGAGCGAAATTTTGATGACGAAGAGCTTAATACTACAACAATTTTGAACCTTTAGAACCCTTATATACCTCTTAGGAGGTAAAAATGTTGTATAGGCAAGTACTTATAAGGGAACTTTGCTAGTTGGGAGAAGTACTGTATCCTCAAAATCAAGTGCTTTGCGCTTTTCATAATCATTTGGAAAACGTGTCCAATTTCTTCGCATCTATTTTGAAGTTTTTCGATTTTCATGATTTTTTTGAAGGATTCAATGAATGAAATGTCGTTGAGCGAGGGTGCTTGCATGTACCTCTGTCCTTGTCAACTCAGCACATTTCTTACAAAAGATCTGATTTGCAGCAGACGTCATCTCCTCTTGATTTCGCCTTAAAGACGACAAAGAGACATTCTCAGTTAGCCGGGATTAATTCTGCAAACTGGAGTACAACAGTACAGGAATTGGCAACCTGCATCAGCCAGCCCCCATTCGAGGAAAATAACTTGATAAATAATAACTGGCGATCCTACAAAAAAAAGAACATAAATAAGCAACCAGACAGCATAGGAGTAACAATGAAATCTCTAGGCCTGTAAGAAACTATTGTAACGATTCTAATCCAGTTCAACAGAGAAGAACGGGAAACAGTAAATAAGAGTCTAACATCGATCATGACGGTGGCGACGGAATGGGTGAAACATACGACAAAGGTGGAAATGGAGGTAAGGCATGAAAGGGAAAAGGCTAGATTCCTAGAGGAAAAACTAAACAGATTAGGAGATAACAGAAGGGAGAGAGGTGAGCTGATGAGGACAATTGCAACAATGGCACATGACTTGAAACGGATAGGAGAATGGGAAAGTAGAGCATTCCCGGAAGTATCAGGAACGCATAGCGAACGGAGGAGAAACGTAACAGCCAGAGAGGAACAACATGATGATAGAAGACCAGAACAACAAGACACAACAGATACAGGAATGGATACGGAGATCGAAGGATATACGTTAGTGGAAAGAATAAAGAAAAGACGAAGAGCCCAGAAAAGTAAGTACACAAATGCAGAGGTCACCAGTAGCGCGGAATATTTGGACAATACAAGCCGACAAAAAACTACTAAATATTGTCAGGATCCATGCGTGTGCAACCGGTGTGGAGGGGCGCACGATGGGAAGCAGTGTGAGGAACGAGGAGATAAGGAATGTATAAATTGCAAACGTATGGGGTATAACTTGCGATCGCACTCGGCGCGAGATACCAGATGCCCGGTGTACCTGAGAAAATGTAGGCAAGCCAGGACCTTTATCGATTGCAATGGCTAATACGAGCATTAAAATAATACAGGTTAACTTAGAGAGAGGAAGGGAGGCCACAGAACTACTTTTTAGGAAATTAAAACGGGAAAATTTCGGTATTGCTATTCTAACAGAACCATTTGTAAAAATGGAAACGCCTGAGGGATTTATAACCCATAAGACTGATAAGCCAAAAGCCGTTATCGTATTGAAAAACACCATACAAGGGGAACAACAGAGGAGTGTTACGAGTGAAAATCACATTGCTGTCATCGTTAAGGACTACAAAGGGAAAAACATATACATAATGGCACTTTATGATGAACCAGGAGGAGAGGTTGGTAGCAAATTTGAAGAGGTAAGTGGGGTTATAGAAGATAAAACAACTTTCTTAATGGCAGGTGATTTTAACACTAAAACAGCACTTGGGGAGGAGATATAACGGATACAAGGGGAGAACGCATACTCGAGTGGACAATCAATAATGGAGTGACAATAAATAACAAAAAAAAAACAGAATTGGCCACATATAGATCGACCAGAGGGCAGAGCTACATTGACCTTACGCTCACAAATAATGTGGTGGTTAAAAATTGGAAGGTGCCTGAATAGGAAACTCTCAAACTGAGTCGAATACTGATCAATTTGAGGGCAAAATGGAGGAGATGATGATGCAACTGGAGAAGATCGCGGCAAAAAGAATACAAAAAGTTAAGATTAATGTAATAGGAGTCGACTGGTGGGTTTAAGCTCTAGAAAGGTGTAAAAAGCACGTGCAAAGAATGAAGAGAGTCTGCCAGCTCAATAGGTATGAAAATCAGCATGCCAAGGAAATGTATATACTGGAGAGGACTAAATAAAAGGACCTGATTAAACAGAAAAAAATTGATCACACAAATGGACAATTAAACAATTTGTGTGCAGAAAGTCCCTGGGAAAGAGTTTGGAAGTATATAGGGGGCAGCCACTAACACTACCATAATGCATTAGGACAAGGAACTGAAAGGACAGGAAAAAGACATGTATCTTATAGAAAATTATCACCCGCAAACAACGTTGGATGAAGAAAGGCAGTTAAGGGCAATGATGGATGTAGTCATAAAGGGACTCCAGACTGAAACTGTGGAGATATATGAGTGGGAAATTGAAAATGGCATAAAAGATTTGGACGATAAAAAAGCAAATGGCAGGGACGGTATGACAGTCAAATATCTTAAGACCAGTTGGGAGTTGCGCAAAGATATCATAACGACTATTATCAAGGAATGTAGAAAAAGTGGAATATTTCCTCTATGCTGGAAGAAGGCTTGGTTAGTTTGGGGAGCTAAAGGGGATGGAGGACTACGACCTATCAGTCTTCAACCACTAATGGGTAAGCTGCTCGATATTGATAAGGTAATAAACAAAAGACTTCAGATGGAGATGGAGACGAGAGGCGTGGTTTCGAATAGATAATATGGGTTACGAAAGGGTAGAGGAACTGTCGATGCAGTTGACGCTTTAATGCGGGATATAAAGCATGGGAGATCTGCAAAAAGACTCAGCTTGTGATAGCTTTAGACATGAAAAATGCCTTTAATTCTGCACGGGTACCTCAAAATTGTAGATCGTGTGCTACGTAAGGGGATAAATAAGGGCATTATCCGAATCTGCTGGAGCTTCCTGAGGGGTAGGTCGGTAATAAGTGGAGAAGTCGAAGCCAAAATCCACAAGGGATGCCCGCAGGGCTCAAGCCTGGAGCCAACCCTGTGGCTGATACTTATGGAAGAATGGTTTGAGTGCATGAATGGATTGAAAAGGGAATGGGAAATGAATGATGAACCGGGTGAATGTGGAAGGTTGGTTCCACAGGCATATGCGGACGACCAGTGCAACTCGGGTAAAGATATTGAAAGAAGATGGAGCCAACTGTGGGATATGCTAAAACATTGGGAGATAAACACGAAACTGAACTATAACAGAGAAAAAATGGAGGCACTATTCATCCCACATGCGGGTATGACACACAACGGGCAAAAGACTCAAACCAAAGAAACAATAAAATATTTAAGCATAATATTGGACAGGCAGGGGTTATTCCTAGAACACTTGAAATATGTAAGGATGAAGATCACTAAATCAGCAATGACCATAAGAGGAATAATGAAAAGAAAAGGAGTGGACATTGGAGAAGTGTCGCGAATAATCTGGGATAGGGTATTTAAACTAGCAGCGCAGCGGCACTATATGGAGCAGAGGTATGGGGAGCTAAGGCCGGGGATTCGCGAGTTAGAAAACAACTTGACGCTCTACAAAGGCTGATCCTTATGGGACTAGGCAGAGGCTATTCAACCATGTCAACCGCTGCGCTTCAGATCATCAACGGTACTCCCTCGCTGTGGATTGAAGCACAACAACTTTATGACATGAGGCAAAAACATTGGATAACGCTTGTAAGGGGAAAGGCAGAGGAATCCAAGCGCACCCGGATATATATAAGCGGACAAACCTAATATTAGAAGAACATCACGAATTTATTGGTATTGAGGTCAGGCTTTGGACTGATGCCGCCGTACAAGAGGAGAATAGTGGGCTTGGTACGGTATTAAGTCATTCAGGTAATCTACACTATACGTCGTGCTACAAGCACTTAGGTAAATCGGTACATTGTTATGGAGTAAGCGAATAAAAGTTGGTTTCAGGTGGGAAAGGCGCCAGATGACTGAACAGGGGAAACGAGCGCATAAATTGGCAAGGGACTCGCTGAGGAATTGTCTTGAAGGACAAGTTTGTCCTTGTCGTCTTTTCATTCTGTTTTGGCGGGTGATGTTTTTGAGTTGGCTTTTCCTCCCGTGATATTAAGAAAAAAAAAGGAGAAAACCTTGGTATAGCAGAGGTTTTCTAATTTCTGGTAGAAATCTTCGGTGTCCGCATTATATAAGAAAATTTGCATGTAACAATTTAAAATGTATGTCTTACTTTAATAAATATTGCAAATTTTACCGAGACACAATAAACTTGCCAGAAACTTATACTATTCCAGTAGAATAGACTAATAAATCCAGGGAGTCTTGGAAAAAGTCAAAAAGCCTAACAGAACAACCACACTGAATGGAGATAAACTCACAGATGAAAACCCGAGAGTACACATAACAAGTATTTTAGAAGAAAAAATGAAATCCGTCAAAGGAGAGCAAGGTAGTGTGGAAACAATGAGGAACAGATCTAAAAACATACTGAAAGAAACACAGGATAGTGAACTGAGAGAAAACAGAAGAAGGAGGAAACAAGGCTGGATGACTGATGCCATTCTAGATCTTATGGATCAAAGACGCAAGTATAGGAATAAAGAAGAGACTGAATACAAGAGGAGACACTGGGAAATAAGACTCAAGATAAGACAGGCAAAGGCAGAGTGGTATATTAGGGAATAATGTAAGAAGATTGAGAACTACGAGGTAAAACACGATTTGTTTAATCTACATAAAAACTAAAGCAGGTTAGCGGAAATAATGGATTGGGCCCAACCCATTACCTGGAAGACCAAAATGGAACCAAAATAAGAGATATAGATGAACAACTTGATAGATGGAAAGAAGATATAACAGAACTTTTTGATGATGAGAGATCTGGATGTGATATGATTGATGCTACATCAGGACTACCAATTACTAGAAGCGAGGTAGAACGAGCAATAATACTCGCCAAAAATGGGAAAGCAACTGGGCCTAATCAAGTGAGCTCTGAAATTTTGAAACTATTAGGCCATAAATGAATAACAGCCGTCAAAAGACTTTTCAGTTCAATCTACGAGACCGGAATAATACCGACGGATTGGCTGAAATCAAAATTCGTCATGATCCCAAAAAAGAACACAGTGACCAAATGTAATGATTATCGAACAATACGTCTAATGAGCCATGTTTTGAAGCTGTTATAACCCATTATTCAAAATTCTAAGGAGTTTGAGCGGCTACATCTTTAACGACTTGACCCTTTGCGGGTTGTGAGAAGCACTGATGATGGCCTAAGGCCGAAAGCGCTCTGCATTTCATTACTAATTAAAGATTTTGCACGAAATACAAAGCTTTCAATTTAATTACTTCCACGTGCAGACAGCCTTAAACCTTATTTTTATTAGGGTTGGCAACGAACAGGTACCACAAGGACAATGCGTTAACTGCCATAAAATTGTTGTTAATGGCTGCTTGGTTCCATTCAAATTAAAAAGACATCTGGAATGTAATCATTCTGGTTTAGTCGACAAAGGTAAAGAAATCTTCAAACGTCGCGCTTTATCTCTACAGGCATCCATGACGCGAGAGAGTTTGTAAAAGTGAAAACGAAAACGCCACTGAAGCGTCATTTATTGTTAGTTTGCACATTGCAAAAGCTGGAAAACCCCATATTATTGCCGAGGAACTGATTCAACTTTGCGTGAAGGATGTTGCATATGCTCGCAGCACCCACTTTGAGAACCCCTCTTTAACATAGGACAAGAACAAGGACAACTGGAGGATGAGTTTATACTGGACAAGAAAGAGTATAACAAGAATAGACAAAGCCTAGTCATGGCTCAATGGCAGACTACGTGGTATCTGGAGGAAAAAGGTAGGACACTCTACCGACTCTGTAATAAGGTTGGGGGAGACAGACTCAGGCTGGGAAAGAAGCCATGCCATGCCCCGTTACCAACGGGGCATGGCAATTTCAGGCAATATCTACAAAGTTTCCAGAGAGGAGGGGTAATAAACGATATGTGTGAATGTGGTATGGGTGTTGATAATGCAGAGCATGTCTTAACTGAATGTAGGCATGGAAGAAGGGTAGAAGCTAGAATGGATGTGATTGAAAGAAAGGGGGATTTGTTATTCCAATTTAGGAATGCCGAGGGAAATGTGAACTCCAGGGACCTGGATGTGTTTAATAGGTTTGCTGAGGTAGCGGTAGACAACAACCATTATGAGTCTTAAGCTGACAAAGTCTGGAACAGATGGTCTGTGAAGCTGTGAGTAACAGTGCATAATATAAGATAGAAAAAAATAAGGTAACATAAGGTAAGCTAGGAATAGATAAGAAAGGTGCTCATGGCAGCATTGCTATATATATAGATATGTAGTCTTAGGTGTATTATATATAATTAGAAATAAGGGGCCTTATGAGTATATTGGTCCAGCGGCAGCGTCACGAAAGAAGGATCGCTGACAGGAATGTCTCATGGAGGCAAACGTAGTAATTGTAGCGATACAGTATTATATTTAGTAATAAAATTAAAACAATTAATGTTTTATCAGAAATCCGAGGATTTTTTGAGAAAAGTCATGAAAAATGCATGTATTGTAGGTAAGCAAAATTTTACCGAGTGATTGTTAAAAGATTCTATTAAATGAATTGTGTTACATATCATAATTAAAGTTTATATACCTAATTTCAATTACACAATATGAGTTAAAAAACTAAACCAAATGTCTCCCTAATAAATTTAAACTTGACCTTTACGAGATATATTTAACCCACTGTGTTGGCTGATCGTCCTTGCTTGACGATTGTGTCCGATATAATCCGATAACATACGAGGCGCCCTTTAAGTCGGAGTTTTCATCTATCCCTCTCTAATTTGATTGCTCTGTCTTACTGTCCTCTCTTTATAATATATACTCTTTGGTATAACTATGTATATGTTGGAAATAAAGAGAAAAAATGGTCTTCTTTCCCCGCTATGACGGTTGCCAGGCTTTCTCGGAGCATAATCGGGAGGGATCGACTAAGTTTGGGGACCTTGGTGATGCTGGCGGTAGGTGGGTTCCTTTGGCATTGGATTCACTCGATATAGGGTTTTCCGTTGTAGATGCTTGAAGCCGAAAGGTATAAAAGCGGGCCTTGGCCGTAACTTGTAACGATTCTTGAAAACTGCAAATTATGTGTTTTTTCTTTATTATACTATTCCAAGCTTTAGTCCAGTGTCCGTAAGGGCAAAAAACAGGTCTGACGACGATTCCCGTGGGGGATCATCACAATTTCATGGTGGAACTAAAACCCTAAGATACTGAAGATGATTTCTTTTATTTTACAATATTCTTTACTATTTATAACAACAAAATATGATAAAACAATATACAGTATTTATTATTGCCATTTTGATTTAAAATACAATATTTATACACGAAACAAATACATATTTGAGGGAGTGTACTGTTCTACGAAATGCCCATTTAGTGATTAGAAAGTCTGGATTTAATATGAAATAGAAATAAACATCAAGACTTTAACTGCATTTATGTTAAGGATTAAGCTTCTGGGTAACGGATTCAGTAGCGCATCCAGAGCTCGAGTGTATGAATAGTCATAATGTTTAGGATGATGATTAAGAGAAAATCTAAAAAAACTGAGTAATTTTACTTACACGTCGCAAAGAACTTTTCCTTCAATTAAATCTGGCAATGAGAAAGCGTGACAACACTGCAGGACCTTAAAACTTCATTTATTTTTAATTTCAAAAGACGGCAACGCTGCCACAACAGAAAAACGCCTGCACAATACAAGATGGCCCAAACTAAAAATCATATTCTACATTTCTAGTTCACATTCAAATCCAAATTAAATATTATTCTTTTATCACAATCCGCAAGCGTTCATATTAAAATTTTCGAATAACCTTACCGACTTTTTACAACGTTTTAAAATAGTTCTTTTTTTACATACCGATCTATATCACTTTAGTCATTATCGATTAAACTGGAAGACAGAGCTAAAAAACAGCTGGTAAAACTTACCTTTTATAGAAATGTACAGCGATATTCTAGCGAAAGTAATCATTGTGGCCGAACAAGCACGATGAAGAGGAGCTTACTAACTAGGTTACCACCAAATTGCCATAAATACAACCAAAATATATGGAAATGAGGTGGATATCATTGGTGCGCATGCGCAAGCTAAGAGTTACAACTGCCTACAAAGCATGACGTCAAGCGTCGAAAGTCACTTTTGATATATGTGACAATTAGCCAGTTTTCTGGACAAGTACGCTCTATCGGCAGGGCAAGTGGTAACTCTTATTGCTTAACAACCGTCTAGCCGAAGGTCTGTTGTTTTATGTACTTTTTAATTTTGTTGCAATTTGTATTTAAAATTTAAATACATAATTTTGAACATAATTACGGGTTGTGTGGTTGAATGGAGAGTTCCTTCGGCCAGTCGCTCGTCATTTTATGCGCCAATAGACGAATGTTAAACGACACTAACTAGCAAACAATTGATCAGTGATTATTTGGCACATATCGTTTTAAGTGAGACATTATAGAAAAGCGAAAGCACCTTTATACAAAATATTGCTATTTACTTTTCATTATCGTTATCTGTCGGCATATCTTACCTCAATATTAATTTTTTTTTACAAGATTGAGATAAAATGTGCCCCTAGCACTAAGATACCATATACCCGCATTCAGTACTCGTATTGGTTGACACTAAACTTGTAAAAGAACAATATTTACATTTTACAGAAAGGAAAGCCCGTTTACAACTATTTAGAATATATTACGACATCGACAAATCTTAAAAAATTAGCAGTGTACATTGGCGTTTGCATCATATAAACTCCACGTAAGTATTATAAAAATGATATATAATTTTTCAAAATGGATTTTTTGTTTTAATATTTATATGCTTAAAAATCAAATGTTCGATAACACAGCCTTTAAACACATACCTTAACATTGTATAAAATAGCGCTGGTGTCTAAGGTAGTCAACATATTTGGCAAAAGAAAAATGATTTTAAATAAGTGCGGAAATAAATTAGCAAAAACAGCATCCCAGTATCTTTTTTCTAGCGGGAAATAATGCTTTAAATTGGACACAAACTGATTATGAATGAAGGCAATGATGACTCCATTGATAATGGTAATATTGAATTTTTAATATCCGCGCAAAACAGAAAATATAAGCTGCTAATAACATTCTCTTTCTGGTCAGCTCTACGCCCTCTAGGAGATATAGAACGTAATGACGTCGTAACGCGCGAGCGGTTTGCCCGATCTCTTTCTAGCCCCTCTGTCTCCACTTCGAACTCCTTGCCAACCGGATGAAAATTTCCCGTTTTGAGGGAATTTTCTACCATGCAAGTAAACAAAAAACGTCTAAACTCGTAGCACATACTCTAGCTTCCTAAAGCTACATTTTCAATGACTTTACGAGCAAAGTACGAACTCTTCACGTGAGGTAAGAATATGATTTTTCGCTCTGTCATTGTCAATCACTTCTCGTGCAGCACGAAAGATTGCAAGAAGCAAGCTTTTGTGTTCCATGCTGAAGTTGACGCATGCGTATAAGGACATGGTTAGCAGTTAAAACTTAAATATTGTTCATAATTGGATACCTACTAAAGTAAGAATTCGTCATTTGTCTCATTTTGTTGATTATTTTCCATTTCAATATTAATTTTTGATATGACCAACGTAATCAAATTTGGCATTTGCTTTATATGTGTCGTATGTGATTGACATAATTGAAAATGGTAAATCACACGTCACGTGGCATGCACTTAAATAGTGAATTTAATTAGAATAAAGCTAAATATCCCAAAATGGGAAATTTTTAACCAAGTGGAAAGGAGAAAGCGAACTGAAGGTTGGCAACACTGTGTTAGCACGTCTAAAGAAGTTTCTCTTCAAGAAATACTATTCGGTTTTTACCGAAGACTTAAAAGATAAAGAAATTCTAAAACATATTTTAGAGCCGTCCCTATTTTATAGCTTCATGAACATAAAAACGCCGATGGAAGGGCAGCCATTCTATACCAGTAGTAGGAGGTATTGAACCCGGTCACAAATTTTATTGGTCGGCCAATTCATGAAGCTGGAAAATAGGGACGGCGCAAAATTAAAATACAAAATCTATCTTTCTGCTTGGTGTTAGAAAATAGTTGGTATTATTTTCCATGTAGAAAATTAAAAAATATATATATTAATTTTTCAATGAGCGCCCTCTAGCAATTATTATAACTAGAATCAGAGTGGATTATATTTTTTTAATTTGATTAAGCAATAAAAACTTCTCTATCAGCCATTTTCTCACCTAGATATTCCCACCCCTTACCTGACGAGCTAGAGCGGGCGGAAAGTGCCTTTGTAATATTTTTTTAATTAAATAATTAATTTAAAATGTTACTTAGGTGACCAAATTGACGTATTTACTTGGTTGAACAACCTGGACATGACGTGCCATTTCTCGTGTTGGACGAGCTTTTGGGCTCTAATGCTGAAGTTGGTGCATGCGAGCTCTTAAAAATTTAATATTGTTGATAATTGGATATACACTGAAGTAAAAATTCGTCATTTATCTCATTTTCTATTTCAATATTAACTTTTCACATGCCCAACGTAATCAAATTTGACATTTGCTGATTGACATTCTTGAAAATTGTACATCACACTTCACTTAGCATGCCGAATTGTGAATATGAAGCTGAATTAAAAGGGAAATTTTATCCCAAAATAGAAAATTTTTAACCAGGTAGAAGAGAGAAAGCGAACTGAAGGTTGGCAACACTGTGTTAACACGTTCACCGGCTTACCTTGAAATAGTAGAAAAGGAGGATTCCCTGGGGACTACTCACTCACTTCTTCTCCCGAGTTTTCTGTATGCATTATTCTTGAAATCGGGAAGTATGAGGGAGAAAGGAACACTGTTACCAATTTTTAGATGAGAATTTGGCCCAATCAATAGGTAGAAAATTCGACTGTCAAGAAGAAAGCACATATCGACATACATAACCCTAGTTCTTTAATTTAAAATTATTTATTAGGGTGAAAAACTGAAAAAAATTGATTTTAAAGGTGTAAAGTCAGCAAAGTAAAGTGTTAAGTTCATAATTTTGGCTTCATTATTTTAACCTTAAAAAACCAATATTACATATGAAAAGTAGTGAAATTACAGTCGTGTAAATGTATACAGGGAAATTTACTCCACAAAATACAAGAGCTCATTCTAAATCTTCGTGGGAAGAACTTGCCACAAAATTAAATGCCCTCCCTTATGCCAGTAAAGCACCCGATTAAAATCCATTGCAAATCACAACCCAAACCCTAAAAATGAAATATTCTCATGCTCGTCTTTATGTAATTTGAAATTGCTACAAAAATTATGAAATATATTGCTTTTCTTCATGTACCTATCAGATATTCCAACAAAAACAAATATGTAAGCCATAGAAAAACAAAACTGTTTAGGTTATGTAACATCTATTTCTACTCCTTTTCGCCTATCTCCCTACTTTAAACCAATAGAAACCAAGAATAAGCCATTTTAACATTTGATAGAGACACGCCCACATTACGTCACACTCCCCCAAAATTGAAGAATATCGGCACAGGTATTTGGCAAGCCTAAAGAAGCTTCTCTTCAAACCGCAAAAAATTATCCTGAAATATATTATAGAGCCGTCCCTATTTTATAGCTTCATGAACATGAAACAGCCAATGGAAGGCCAGCCATTACCCCAGATTAAGTGTAGGTTAATCTGGGCCATTACGTTATTTGTCAAAGGGATTACCGGGGAGGTTTTACAAGTTGTCACTTATCACTGATAAACATGATGAATATCCGTTGCCAGTTTGATGTTTGAAATATTCCCAGAATAGTTATTTTTCGTTTATCATACTTAAAGCAATGTTGCCAAGTAGACTTTTATTCCGCATTTGCAAATATTAATTAATTTTCGACTACAAAACATAAGGACTCATGCGAAACATAATTATTCCTCAAAAATAATTTTATATATACAGGGTGATTCACGGTGGATGGTATATTAGACGTTTCTGGAGAACCAGCCAATGGATATTGCCAGAATATTTTCGATAATGCAATGTTGCCGCTTTTATTGGAAACTAGTAGTAACGGTGATATTTTAAATAGAACATTTAGTGTATAATCTTATTATTAGAATCTCCATTAATTCATTAACATTTTCCTATATCCATTCTATATCTGTTGCAGTTCTCGAGATAAGAGTAATTTAATTTTTTTTTTGGAAAACTATTTGTAAAAATGCTAAAATTTCTGAACTCTTAGAAGCCAAGACACTGACTGCAATTTGGTTAAAAGTGTGATAATATTCGGAGGCTCTTTGCACTATGACCAACTCTGGTTTGTTTCAGATAGTTTCGGTTAACTTGGGTTAGCAACAAATTTAAATTGAAATTCCGCCAGCCTACTTAACTAAACTGATTTTAATTAAAGCCCGGACATTTATATTACAGTCGCCCTATGGCGAGTCATGCGAGGAGCAGCCCCGTCGCAATTGGTCGGCGAATCCATGAAGCTGGAAAATAGGGACGGTGCATAAATATACTTCAAAATCTAGAAAAATTATAACGAGGCGACGAGCAGTTTTAGAATATTTAAAAAATAATAACTTTGATGGGTCTTGTGACATATAGGTATCTACGATTTTGCGATTTTTTTTCTTTTCATTAGAAAGGGGGTGTCCTATAGAGTAGTTTAAGCCAAAAAAATCGGAGGATCCGCCACATTTGAGCCGAAAAAATGGCCCCAAAGTTCGAGTTTTGACACAAATTTTCAGCACCACTTCGCAAAAGCACTAGAAATATAGACAATACACACCTGAAAATCAATTCTCGGGTGAAAATATTAACCAAGAGACATTTGCGTAGAACGAGAGGCTTCCGTTTTGTCCCGGTTCTAATTTAAGGCCCATAGCCCCATGAAACAAAATAAAAGCTTATGTGTAAGCTAAGCATCCTCCTTTTTACTGTCAAATGTCAGAAGTCACAATGGAAATAGATATTTTGAAGAAGGCACATTGTTGCCAGACGTTTGAGACTCAAAATATAATAATATGGGATCGACTTTCGCTTAGCTGAAATCAGTTATGTAAGAAATATTTGTTTATTTAGTATAGAGCAACCTCCCCAAATACAAAATCATAAAAAAAAATCTGCGGAAATGCCTCATTTTAATTTTTTCGACTCTAGAATAACTGAAATCAGTTACATGAAAACATGTTTCTGTTTTACATTCTAAATATTTTTCTAAACATAAGAGCAAGCCTTACTTCACGCAAGTCTAGGCGACACCATTTCGGTTAACTTTGGTTAGTTTGGGTTAGCTTTGTTTAGTTTAGGTTAGCTTTGGTTAGTTTGGGTTAGTTTCGTCTCGTTTAAGCCAGTACGCACTTGCGTGAAGAAAGGCTTGCGCGAATCACGCAAGCCTAGGCGAAACAATTTCGGTTAGCTTGGGTTAGTTTGGATTAGTTTCGTCTCGTTTAAGCCACTACGCACTTGCGTGAAGAAAGGCTTGCGCGAAACAATTTCGGTTAGCTTGGGTGAGCTTTGGTTAGATTTGGTTAGTTTGGATTAGCTTTGGTTAGTTTCGTCTCGCTTAAGCCACTACGCACTTGCGTGCAGCCTTTCAAGTGTAGGCGAAACAATTTCGGTTAGCTTGGGTTAGCTTTGGTTAGTTTGAGTTAGCTTTAGGTAGTTTGGATTAGCTTTGATTAGTTTCGTCTCGTTTAAGCCACTATACGCACTTGCGTGAAGAAAGGTATGGATATTTTTGTGTTTTATGTTTAGAAGAATGTGTGAAATGTGAAACGAAAAATTCCAAGAGCCGTATTATCGTGGATATACAGCAGCTTGCAAGTGTTTCCGCGAATATATTCTACTGTCTACCATTCAAAACATATTACAAGATTAATAACGTGTGGCGATGATTGCTGAATGTCAGTTCTGAACCCAAATATTTTTATCATTAAAGGAATATTTCACTTCACGCATGACCGGCTTAACAAAAGGAAAAGTGCTAACCCAAGCCATACCCAAAATCGGCACAAATGCGCAACTTTTGGCAACACTGTGCCAGGCTTTTAATTTCAAAGTTTACATAGGTGACCAAATTACCGTATTAACTTGGTTGACTAACCTCGACATGACGTGCAGGACGAGCTTTTGCGCTCTATACTGAAGTTGGTGCATGCGCATTATGACATCAGACAGCCGTTAAAATTTAAATATCGTTGATAATTGGATATACACTGAAGTAAGAATTCGTCATTTATCTCATTTTCTATTTCAATATTAACTTTTGACATGCCCAACGTAATCAAATTTGACATTTGCTTTATATGTGTCGTATGTGATTGACATCCTTGAGAATCGTACATCACACTTAGCATGCCAAATTGTGAATGATGGTGAACTAAAAAGGGAATTTTATTCCAAAAAAGGAAATTTTTAACCAGGTAGGAGGGAGAAAGCGAACTGAAGGTTGGCAACACTGTGTTAACACGTTCATCCGCTTACTCTCCGGGTTTTTAGCACGCCTAAAGAAGTTTCTCATCAAAAAATACTATTCGGTTTTTACCGAATATAAATAAATTCTGAAACACATTTTAGAGCCGTCCCTATTTTACAGCTTCATGAACACAAAAAAGTGCAATGGAAGGGCAGCCATTCAATACCAGTAGTAGGAGGTATTGAGACCGGTCACAAATTTTATTGGTCGGCGAATTCATGAAGCTGGAAACTAGGGACGGCGCAAAAATATATTTCAAAATCCATCTTTCTGCTTGGTGTTAGAAAAATGATACCAAACTATGCGACGAGCAGCTTTAGAATATTTTGAAAAAAATGTGATTTTTTCAATTAGCGCCCTCTAGCAATTATTATAACTAGAATCAGAGTGGATTATATTTTTTAATCTGATTAAGCAATACAAATTTCTCTATCAGCCATTTTCTCAGATAGATATTCCCATCCCTTATCTGAAGCGGAAAGTGCCTTTGTAATATTTCTTTAAATAAATAATTAATTTCAAATTTTACTTAGTTGACCAAATTCACGTATTTACTTGGTTGACTAACCGCGACATGACGTGCCATTTCTCGTACAGGACGCGAGATTTCAGATACTAGTGCACTTGTGAATGAGAGGCGCGTGATTGGCTAGCTACGTGAGGTGAGCCATGTCTTCGCGATACAACCAGTTGTTTGTAAGTCAGCAGGTCTAGGAGTCTGCATGGTTAGCCTTCCACTTCGGCGACCCGGGTTCAAATCCCTTCGGTTTTGGTTTTTTTTTAAGTAAACAGTTTTTTTCTTGATTTTTGGGCTTCTCTTGGGTTGGCACTTGATTAGATTTCTTCTCGTGAGCTCCGGAGCGAGCGGAGAGCCATATACCTGCCAATCGCAGGTCTTTAACCTTCATGCATTCACAAGTGCACTAGTATCTAAAATATCGCGTGCAGGACGAGCTTTTGTGCTGTATGCTGTGATTGACATCTTTGAGTACACTTCACTAAGCATGCCAAACTGTGAATGAAGCTGAACTAAAAAGGGAATTTTATCCCAAAATGGAAATTTTTAACCAGGTAAAAAGAGAGAGAGCGAACTGATGGTTGCCAACACTGTACTAACACGTTCACTGGCTTACTCTCTAGGTATTTGGAACGCCTAAAGAAGTTTCCCTTCAAAAATTCAAAAAATTATTCGGAAATATATTATAGAACCGTCCCTAGTTTATAGCTTCATGAACATAAAGCTGTCAATGGAAGGCCAGCCATTACCTTCATTTGTCAAAAGGGTTACCGGGGACGTTTTAAAAGTTATCACTTATCCCTGATAAACATGATTAATTTCCGTTGCCAGTTTGACGTTTGAAATGTGCCCAGAATGGTTAATTTTTGTTTATTATACTCAAAACAATGTTGCCAAGTAGACTTTTATTCCGCATTTGTAAAAATTAATTAACTTTCGACTGTAAAGCTAAGGACTCATACGAAACATAATTATTATTCCTCAAAAATCCTCTCATATATACAGGGTGATTCACGGTGGATGGTATATTAGACGTTTCTGGAAAACCAGTCAATGGATATTGCTAGAATATTTTCGATAATGCAATGTTGCCGCTTTTATTGAAACTAGTAGTAACGGTGATATTTTAAATAGAGCATTTAGTGTATAATCTTATTATTAGAATCTCCATTAATTCATTAACATTTTCCTATATCCATTCTATATCTGTTGCAGTTCTCGAGATAAAAGTAATTTAATTTTTTTTTTTTGGAAAACTAAATTGATTTTAAAGCTCGGACATTTATATTACAGTCGCCCTATGGCGAGTCATGCGAGGAGCTGCCCGGTCGCAATTGGTCGGCGAATCCATGAAGCTGGAAAATAGGGACGGAGCAAAAATACATTTCAAAATCTAGAAAAATGATACCGACACGACGAGCAGTTTTAGAATATTCACATAGATACGTACGGTTGCGCACGTTTCATGTAGCTCTTGTTAATTGAGTATTTTTCGCGTTTAAATCGATAATTAGACACTTTAATTATCACTAGTGTATTGTGCATTTTATGTTTAGTGTATTTACTGTTGTCAGTTTCTCACCAAGGGATGTGTTTTCTTTCTGAAATCGACTGCTAAAAGCTAATATCGGTTTTTTAGATGAAACTACAAAATATTACAGTGTTGCCATTGTGAGTCCTTGAAGATTCTTTAGAATTTTCTGAGCAGAGAAACTGTGTGATGATGACTGAGACTGATGAAATTGAGCTAATTTGTGATTTCTGTAGAAAGGAATGCTTTTTTAAGGAGGGCAAAACTTTGCTATTTGGATGCTCTTGTGATAGGTGTAAGAGAGTTTCATGTCCAAATTGTAGCAAGATCTCGTCTCAGGAGATAAGATGCGCTATCGCAAAGACGAGGACAGTCCTGATATGGTGTAAAACCTGCATAGAGAAATTGCCGAATGAAGTGCCCCATGAGCAGGAGAATTCAGTAAATCAAGTTATCTGCGAAACCACTCTTATTAGTGAAGGGAGTAAAAAGGTGGTTGTTATGGAGGAACGGGTGCGCATGAGGTTGGAGAGCATTTCAAGAGCCATACTTGAGAGTAACAAGGAACTGGTGAAGCTTTTAATGTTAGACAATCAGAAACAGAAAATGCAGGAAAAGGTTCACAGTGCGGCAACGGCGCATTCTGTTGGGTTCAAATCAGCTGATTCAAATCATGGTGATCAACAGACTGCGTCATACAGTGTTGTCACTTCCGCTGTTGCCTCTCATGAAGTTCAAAACCAGGAGATTGGCAGAGGAAGAAGAAGAGCAGTTCACACTGGTCCAAGGCCAAGGAAGGAGCAGAAGAAGAATTCAGCCGTTTGAGCAGTCGAGGCCCGCCCAAGAGTCTCAGAGCCAAGCCCCCAAAGGAAATGGAGAAGAATAAAGATTCTAATGTAAACAACAAAAGAAGTCATAACCGTAAAAGCAATCAAAACATTATTTTGGGAAATGCGATTTTTGAGGGGGATGAAAGTTTTACGAGCTCTGATAAAAAGGCCCATTTTTATTTGGGGCGCGTTAAGATGGGTATTACTTCGGAGTTTATAGAGAATCACATTAAAAAGCACTGCCCTAATGCCAAGTTTGTAAGAGTTGAGCCTTTACCTGTAAAAGGAGTTGTAAGTTCGTTTAAAATTACAGTTGATTTTGACTCTAAGGATTTGCTTGCACAGCCTGGTATTTGGCCTAAGGGTGTGGTTTTAAGAAAATTTCGGATGGGACAGTCTAGAAATTTTTACAAGTCAGGGGGAGCCCCGAGCGTGGGTTCACCTCATTTAATAATGAAAACGTAAGTAATCAAGATATTTCTATATATTACTTGAACACAAGTTTGTGCAGTTTGCTTCCAGAAATGTGATTAGTTCTGAGCAGTTTGGATTCATGAAGGGTAGGTCCACTGATGCAAACCTAGCGCTATACGTTAACCATATATCTAAAACTCTTGAAAGTGGCTTTCAGGTTGACTCAGTGTATGTGGACTTTTCAAAGGAATTTGATCGGGTCAATCATAGTATTCTTTGTTGTAAGCTCCGCGCATTTGGGAATTTTGGATCCTCTTCTATCTTGGATTTATAGTTTTGTAACAGGGATAACCCAGATGGTGAGGATTGGTGGCTCTACCTCTCTTGAGATTGAAGTAACTACTGGAGTGCATCAAGGCTCTCATTGTGGTCCTATACTCTTTTGCCTGTTTTCGATGGATGTTCTTACTCCTCCGAAATTGCCCTGTTATTTGCTGATAACATCAAGGTTGGAACTATTCTGGATGCTCTTTGTCTTCAAAAGGACTTGGATTACTTCTTTGAATGGTGTGAGGTGAATATTGCAAAGTGTCACAAAATCTCATTTTCTTGAATTAGAAATCCCATTGAGTTTTCTTAGAAAATTAATAATATATCTCTTGATTCTAAAACAGAAATTTCTGATCTTGGTGTCTTGATGGATTCCAGATTGTCCTTTTCAAGTCATATTAATAGCATTTCTTCTAGGGCTATGAAGGTACTTGGGTTTGTGCAGCGATCTACTCATGATTTTTCCCTATTTACATTTCAAAAACTGTTTTGTTCTTTGGTGCGCCCCATTTTGGAATATTGTTCTGTTATTTGGTCTCCTTCTTACAACTGCTGGGACCATCAGGTGGAAAGAGTTCAGAACAAATTTTTAAGGGTTGTAGCTTTCAGATGTGGCTATCAAAGGGGGGGAGTAAGAATACAATTGGATAAGGAGCAGTCTGTCCTTACATACATTGGAAGCAAGGCGAGTTGTGTTTCTTTTATAAAGTTTTGAATGGTATCATTGACTGTCCACAACTATTGGCTTTAATTAATTTAAGAATACCATCTGGAAACAGACAGTCTGACATTTTTCTTGTTCCTTTTCACCGCACCAATTATGGCTCTAATGAACCTATTACTCGTTTGTGTCGTGAGGCAAATAATTTGTCAAATTGTGTTAACTTTTTTAATTCAAAGATACCAAAATTAAAAAAAAGACTTGAAAATGCTTTTGTGATGTAAAATGTTGAACCTGTGCTAGAGTTAAGATTATTTTTCTTTGTTGTCGTTATAGCTAGTTGTTACATAAGTTTATTGTTCTTTGTTGTTGTTATAGCTTTATTATATTATATATATTACCTAATTTGTAAATGGTTTGCCGTCGATAAATACATAATAATAAAAAGGGAATTTTATCCCAAAATAGGAAATTTTTAACCAGGTAGAAGAGAGAAAGTGAATTGAAGGTTGGCAACACTGTGTAAATACGTTCAACTCTTCGGGTATTTAGCACGCCTAAAGAAGTTTATCTTCAAAAAATACTACTCGGTTTTTACCGAAGACAAAGATAGATATTCTAAACATATTTTAGAGCCGTCCCTATTTTATAGCTTCATGAACATAAAAATGTCAATGGAAGGGCAGGCATTAAAAACCAGTAGTAGGCGGTATTGTGCCCGGTCACAAATTTTATTGGTCGGCGGATTCATGAAGCTGAAAAATAGGGACGGCGCAAAAATATATTTCAAAATCTAACTTTCTGCTTGGTGTTAGCAAATGATACCGACGATGCGATGAGCAGCTTTAGAATATTTAAACAAAAATGCGAATTTTTCAATGAGCAATTATTATCACTTGAATAAGAGTGGATTAAATTTTTTAATATGATTTAAACAGCTAAAACTTCTCTATCAGCCAATTAATTAATTAATTTAACTTAGGTGACCAAATTCTGGTTGACTAACCATAGACACCATTTTGTTTGATTTATTAATAATAATTGAAAATGACGAAACAGAAACTCAGTCTTAATTAGAAAAAAAACATAACCGTATAAAGGAGTAAAAATGTTTACAGTGGAACTAGGTCTTGCCTTGGAGTACCATATAAGAAACACTGATCTATTATTAATAAAACTACACAATGACACGAACGCTTCGTCTAAACGACTTAGCCAACTTTAGACCTTAGTGATTGAATAGTAATTTTCAAAGACATTCAGGAAGAGCACTAGACAAGGTATCACATAAGAAATATGGAACATATTTTGGAGTACTAGGCAGCATCCGCCAACAGTTAGGTTGATAATTGAATTATTTTTGGAATCGGTTCAATAAGACACTCTATTCTTAGAAAACATGGTACCTGAAAATTACACAGAACGAGCCTATTTGAATTTAACTTTAATTAATATAAAATACCCACATAGCTTCTCGTCTATATTATTGTGTTCCTTAATTCACTCCTTCTGTATTTTATATATGTTAAATAACTTTACAGTCGAGTTCATTAGCTTTTCATGATAATTTAATTTGCACCTCTTAGCTCTGATTCTTTTAAAAATATCTAAATGATAAACCAAAAATAATTCAATTATCATAAATGTCGATTGATATTTGGTGCTAATAAGTGTATTAATGTTCCGCATTTCACTCCTTAAGAAGTATGTGTATTGCTTATGTTCAGTTGTGATTTTCTGTCAATGTAATTCCAGGCAAAAAAAAATCCATGGGCAATAATATCACATGGGTTCTATACTTTTGACTATAAAAATTATTGTAAACACTTCGAAGGAACAGAATTACATATATAAATAAGTAGAAATAAGTGTATATTTCGGTGTGATCAAACGGGCCCATTAGTTGGTATAGAGTATATTAAATTTTAATTTTCAGAGCACCGTGTATCCATGACCTTACAAACGAAAAAAAAAATAGAAAATAAAATGTCTTATTCTGCGTGTAGCGTGGAAAAAAAATGTAGAAAAACCACAAATATGTAGAAATATGTAGTGCCTTAATAATGTAAATAATGATCATCCTGAGCAAAATAAGGAAAAATGCTTGGTTTTATATGAAGCGACTTGTCTATAATCAAAAATATAGATCGTCATGTGGAAGACATATTTGAGCAACTTACATCCACTCGTTCCCGAGTGTAATCGATGCCCAAATTTTACTAAATAATATTCGTCTCAAAAATACTGTATAACTTAACATTGAGCGTCATTTGAAACGTGTACCCTAAGAAGTTCACATTAACATATAGGAAACGTGTCAATTATAAATAAAGTCTAATAAATATTCCAACAATTTTAAAATTAATAAAATATATATAAATTTTACATCGTCATATATATCTTCAAATATATTTTACTCTCTTATCATTATATATTTTGATAGTGAGCTGCTTTTTACAGGTCCCGTCCAAGCTTTGTAATTTTTGAATATCTTATCCGAAAATATTGCTATCTACTGCTGCTACGACTATTTGACATTTTAGTTTAATGGATTTGTCTTCTATATTGTGTGCTGCATGTGCTTTACTTTAATGTTTGTTTTTTTTTCACGTTTATCGACAACTATTTCTATTTGCTCTGCTAGGTCTAATGTATTATTATTTATTGCCTTTTCTTTGACTGACTGACTTTGACTATCATTTAATAAGAAATGGCTTAAATACGTCAAAGTATAGCAGTAATAAACATCAATATATCTTCATAAAAAGTCTAGACTCTCTTAGTACAATAAGCGAATCTGAAATTTTATTATTCGGAAATTTCCTATCAAAAAATCACTTTATACAGGGTGTTCGGAAATACCGTTCGAATAATTTCAGGAGTGATTCTACATAAGAAAAGATGAAAACTTTTTCATATGAACCTGGGTCCGGAAATGCATAGTTTCCAAGATACAGGGTGTCAAACTTTAAAAAAAAAAGGTTTTTTTATGAATAGCTTCAATATCCTTTGCCGATTTTGTTGAAATTTGTTAGTGTTATCTGTAATAATAAGGAGCTCATTTAACCTTAATTAGATTAAAAATTTTAAGTCCAGTGGCGTCCCGAGGGGCATCAAACCGAATATTATTGACAAAAAAAAAATTACGCCACTGACCTTTTAAATTATTTTCGTATTAAGCAACTAAAGTATTGGGTTCGGTTAATTAACCGCTTATTAGGGTTAAAAAATCGAATAAAAATACAATTTGTATCCAGTCATTATCTTTAATAAAAGTCAAACAGTGGTGTGACTCAAATCATTTGCTATTCAATATCTCTAAGACCAATGTGTTGGAATTTCAATGTTCTCTGATGGAATTTCATCTATGTGATGCTGTTATACAGAGACAGGAGGAGAGTAGATCTCTGGGAGTATATATTGACAAAAATTTTAAGTTTAAAACTCACATAATAGATCTCTCTAGGAGGCTTGCTTCTGCTTGCTTTGCCCTACGCATCATAACTAACAACTTACCATATGAATCTGGTAGAACGGCCTATTTTGCTTTGGTTGGATCTCGGCTTCACTAGGGTAGGGCCTTTTGGGGTTTTTGTTTTCAGTGCTTATTTAATATTTTGTTTGTGTTACAAAAAAGAGCTGTACGATATTTGGCAAAAGTGGGGCCAAGGGAACACTGTAGGCCTCTATTTATTTCACATAAAATCTTAACTCTTTCTTCTATTGTGATTTTAGAATCTGCATGCTTAAGTCACAAACACAAACATTCATTGATGTCTACTCCATATTGCCATGATACGAGATATTCGGATCAGGCGAATATTCCTTTACCACTTCCACACTATGAGCTAATAAAGAGTTCATTTTGGTATACGGGAAAAGAAGATATACAATCACCTTCCTCAAGGTATTAAGAGCATTGAGACTTCTTCCAAATTTAGGCATATGGTAAAGGATTTGCTTTTGCCTTGTGGATTTTATACCCTGGGGGAATATTTACAACACGATTTTGACCTTTGACTGAGACTTGTCACTACTAAATGTTGATTTTTTTATTAGTTTTATTTTATTGTTAAAAAGTAATTATGTGACTTTAATATTCGTTGTCTAGTTATCTGATTTAACCATCATGTAATAAGTTAGCTGTTATTGTTTTATTTTATTTGGTAACTTTAATGTTTTATTTTATGTAAAATGTTAACAATTTTTAAAATGTTAATGAAGGTGAGGAAAATTTTCAAATTAGATACATTAGGGTTAGGTGTAACTAGTGATAAATCTTGAATATTTATAGACTACAATTTTCTTTGCTTTGTCAACAAGAACTATAGGATCTTAGACAATAAAGCTTTTATTGACTTTGACTAACCCAACTTAACATGACATAACCGAAGTTAGAAAGACGACCACTATCTATTTCGATTGGTAGAATAAGTGAAATCCTAATGCATAATGTACAGCTATCCTTCTCTTTCTTGCATCCCCCCAAAGAGGATAAATATACACGAGTGCTGCATTAATTCTACCAATCAAAACGCTATATCGTGCGACTGCTAATAACGCTAAACAAGACTATAAATAAAATTGATTTAAAAGTAACCAGTTTTCAATAGGACGTCGATATGACAACCACTCTTAAAATAAAATGGACAAAAATTGAAACATGAACATCAACTGTTAAACATTGTAAATTAAAACCATTCAGTTTTTGAGCACTTTATATTCACCATCTTTTCAAGGGGATGTTGCCATGACCACCACTATATTAAAATAAAATGGACAAAAATTGAAACATGGGCATCAACTGTTAAACATTGTGAATTAAA
>MU187258.1:0-11790 GCA_016904865.1 Pissodes strobi | reverse complement strand
CATCAACTGTTCAATATTCTGTATTAAAAGCATTCAGTTTTTGAGCGCTTTATATTTACCACGTTTTCAATAGGACGTTGCCATGACAACCGCTAAAAATTACTCTTAAAATAAACTGGACAAAAATTGAAATTTGAACATCAACTGTTCATTATTCTGCATTTAAAGCATTCAGTTTTTGAGCGCTTTATATTTACGTTTTTAATAGGACGTTGCCATGACAACCGCTAAAAATCACTCTTAAAATAAAGTGGATAAAAATTGAAACTTAAGATAGCAACTGTTTAATATTCTGCATTAAAAGTATTCAGTTTTTGAGCGCTTCAGATTTATCATATTTTCAATAGGACGTTGCCATGACAACCACTATAAACTACTCTTAAAATGAAATGGGCAAAAATTGAAGCTTGTACATCAAACTGCTAAATATTCTGAATTAAAAGCATTCAGTTTTTGAGCGCTTTATATTTAACATGTTTTCTATAAGACGTTGCTATGACAACCGCTATAAACCACTCTTTAAGTAAACTGGATAAAAATTGAAACTTGGACATCAACTGTTCAATATTTTGCCTTAAAATCATTCAGTTTTTGAGCGCTTTATATTTACCATGTTTTCTATAAGACGTTGCCATGACAACCGCTATAAACCACTCTTTAAGTAAACTGGATAAAAATTGAAACTTGGACATCAACTGTTCAATATTCTGCATTAAAAGCATTCAGTTTTTGAGCACTTTATATTTACCATGTTTTCAATATTTCAATATGACAACCGCTAAAAATCACTCATAAAATAAACTGAACAAAAATTGGAATTCGGACATCAACTGTTCAATACTTTGCATTAAAAGCATTCAGTTAAGCGTGCTTTATATTTACCATGTTTTCAATAGGACGTGGCCATGACAACCGCTAAAAATCACTCTTAAAATAAAGTGGACGAAAATTGAAGACCTCAAATTTTTTCAAAACAGGAAAACAATTGAAATTATTTCCGTGAAAGTGGCAAATTATGCTCTTTTAGTTATCGCACTACTTAAGACACTGAATATCGCACACTGGCCTCTGAATGTATAATAATTATCGCTATATTTCCTACAATATTTCGATAAATAATATATAGTAAATGCTTAATTTTAATGATTGATTGATTAAAAATCTGATTTATCTCCAGGCTATGTTTATACAGTTTAGGTTAACTAGTTTGGACATGAGCTGATGAAAAGTCATAATTTGATGCATTCCATTTTTGAGGAGTGTATCTTGAGTATACTTTTAATAAAACGTTGCTATGGCAACCACTACGAAATACCTTTAAATTAAAGTGAACAAAAATTGAAATGTCATAGTGTTTGATTTTAATGTGTTATGATTTCACTCTGGCTCAAATTTAGAATTACTTCGTCTATTCTAACATATATAGAGGCCCAAAATTGCGAATTTGTTTTGATTTTAAAGAAAAATAATGGTTATTCACCAGCTTTTGATGTAGAATTTGTTGCCCTAAGAAAATGAAATAAAGTGGTTTTTATTCCTTTTCTCGAAAACGATGCAAGATACGAAAATAATTCAAGAAGCAAAAATGTTGTATTTTTAGTTGATTAATATTAAAAAAACATAAAATTTTTAAAAAAGTCAGTGGCGCACATTTTTTTGTCAATAATAATCGAAATGACGCCCCCCGGAACGCCACTGGGTTTTATATTTTTTATTTAATTAAGGCTATATAAGCCCCTTATTACTAGAGATAACACTACCAAATGTCGACAAAATTGGTAAAAGGATATTTAGGGTATTCATAAAAACCGATTTTTAAAAAAGTATCTTGGAAACCATGCATTTCCGGACCCAGGTTCATAGGAAAAAATGTCATGTTTTCTTATGTAGAATCACTCCTGAAATTATTTGAACGTTATTTCCGGACACCCTGTATTTATAGTTTCTCAAACTGCAAAAAATAAAATAAATAATGTTCTCAAGAGGCCGCGAAGGACCTGTAAAAAGCTCGAGCTAAACAAGTGAAATAAATAATATTTCAGTCAGGTAGACAGACCAAAAACAAAAACAATCCTTAACCGACAGTAAACGTCTACTCAAAGGAAACGAAAACGGAAAATCAAAAATTTTTCAACAATTTAATACCTAGAAAAAGTATTCTAACTACAAACGGTCGCCTTACAAAAATACTTACATATTTCGGCCTCGGCACATTAGAGAGTAATATGACATCAATAAGCGCTTCAGCCACCTAATAACGGCATAGTACTTCCACGAAAGTGATTGAAATTTGTCCATTATTTATTTTATAATTAAATTTTTACATAAAAATGCCAACCTTGGCCATTCTAGGCTCTAATCTAGGACTGCTTTTTGCGATGGGAAATTTTCCACTACACAGTTCAGTACCTGATTTTTTATATTGACTGGTGAGTTATTTACTCAATACTCACAGCCCATTTGGCCATGTTACTATAGATTAGCAACAAATAAACAAGTTTTAACTCAAAACAATGTACAGTAAACCATAATATATACAAACCCCTAAAAGAGGCAATGTAATATCACATATTATGCATTTACCTTAGGCGAAATATTCTTGTAAGCGACCAGCTTCACTATAATATGAAAGATTTTCTAATAAAGTGATGCTATCACTGTTTATTACCTCGACTGGTCAATGTCGAGCTCGCGTCTGTGTTTCAGCCATTCGTCTTGGTTGTTGTTGAACACCCTCTTGGGTGAGGCGTTCTCCTTTCGCTTCGTCCTCAACAATCGGGGTTTGAAGGGCACGTGTCTCTGTTCCTCCCAGCCGTTTTCCACCGAGTCGTTCGTGTAGCGCGCCATCTTCGGTCGGGATTCGTAGCCGTTGTTGTTCATTATTGATCTACGAAAGAGCATAGTTTGTGAATAAGCCTAAATAAGGATGAGCGACCAGAGACTGGTGATAGAGCCAAATATATATCCAACACCTTTGTCCGCCCTCCATTATCATATTATCTCATTTATCTCTGATCCAACTAAATTACAGACGTTAATCACCACCTCGACACCTTCAGATACAACGAAAGTTCAACAATTTCAACATAATTTAATGTAATAATTAATTCGTATAAAGTAATACCCCACCTTTTAAAGGTCGCGATTCCCGCCAAATTCAACAGAGTCTCGGCACCTTCTTTGATTCTCCTTTCCTCGTCGTCCTCAAAGTCTATTTTACGACGCGCCATCCTTATCCGGCATCTGTAACAAGAGACATACAAATTCGAATATATATGGAAACTGCAATGTTTTAAAGTAGGCAAATTGATATATCCTTGTTTTTTAAAAACGTCAGTTCTTTGTGTTGAGGAAACACCCCAACATGTGTATAACTTTCGCTTTTCGCCGTATAGGTTGGTGATAACACCCTGTATGTATGTATGTAGTATGATGGGCCATAATTAAACTCCGAATATATTTATTTAACCCCAGGTAAACAGCAAATTGTACATTTAAAGCATTGTATTTCAGTTACTCCTTAGCCCGAACCTGAATTGTTGGTATAATAGATTCCGTTAGATGCAACAGCAAATTGAAACTCCGTCAAGGAAATCGTTATTGATCGGGCCCGAATGAATATATCTTTGTCTGAGTCAGTGTTGTGTAAACAACAATATGTCAAAGAAAGAAAGAAAGAACATGCTCTACCCTCTCAAATACATCAGACTCCGGGCCATTCATTCGGCCTTTTCAGTTTGCCGCCTGCCGGTAGGAAAAATTAGATTTTAGTGCCTTACAAACACTCAAATTTAACGCATCAGTCCAGTCACCGCTCTGCAGTGCAGTACAATCGTTCCCTTGAACAACAGCAAAAACTGTTTTGTCTCTCGGCGCCAAAACTGGGCCATTTTCTAATATTGTTTGCACAGATATTTGAAAAATATCTGCTGTACCTCTGTTCTCTTTGTCCAAGCTTGAACAAAGAACTCTTTTGGGCGTTTTAACGCAATTCCTCGAAGCCAGAAACGACTTAGCGTCTCGTCTCACCTGTTGCTGTGGTTGAAGAGCAGAAGGTAAAGTGGCGGTGGAAGATTTATAGCTTGACAAATTGTTCCTGTAAAATCAAGGTCGAAGTCAGATCCCTGTCTTAGTGGAGTGAAGTAGAGAAAATTGAAGATCAAGGTATTTTGTGATAAAGACACAGTTGCTAGTTAAAACATAAAAGTTTATTAAATTCAGGAAAGCCAGTTCCATTCACAATAGAACAATCAAGAAATTTCCTTAGAGATCTATTAATACATGTTTGTATATTTAGTTTTATGTGTGAATGATTGAATGCATGAAAGTAGTGTAGAAATTGTATATATTTACATCTAATGCAAATTAATAACAGCATTATTAAAGTACTTAATACCTAACATGCCTTTTTCAATTCACAACCTATAGATAAAACCCCCACCACCCTATTTTAATACAGTCCACTAATTTGATTGTGGTTCGTTATACAGGTAATTATCACCCCCACCTTTATGGTAACAAATGATTAAAAATTAATTGTTTGTCCCGGCCATAAATTTGGTCGCATTCAAGCCGGATAATTAAATTTGCTCTCATTCGAGCTGAATATTAAATTTCTCAAGGTTCTTCGAAAACAGTGAATTGAAATTTGTAGTAAGAGGTTTGTCAGTACTTAATTGGATATATTTGTTTATGCTGTGGTCACATTTGTTATTGATGTAGTTATTTACTGTAAATTTTGATCTGTTTACTGTAACTCTTTGTCGCACCATTTTTTTGTGAATTGATGGACTTCATGAACCTCGCAGAACTCTGCTGCATATCGGGGCTGCTCCAAAAGTGAAAGACTTTCGTGGTAAGTGATACGAAACTCTGTAATTGACTGTTAATAAAAACTTACTGTGTTTATTTACTCATATGATATATTCTTATATATGCAGCAAGTATAATGAAATTCAAGACTCGATTGAGTGTATACCTGGGTATGACACGCTTGACACTGAAGTTCGTGAGGATATGGAACAAACTTGCTATGATTTATTAGTTCAGATACAAAAACGTATTGAGACGTTAGCTCCACTCTCTCAAGTTGTTCCAAATTCTCAATGTGTAGCTCAGCAGAGCCCCCCTCACCCTTCTGTAAGACTACCAGAGATAAAAATCAATCCTTTTAATGGAAAAATTTCCGAATGGAACTCTTTTATACAATTGTTTGATACATTAATCACAGATAATACTTCAATAAGTAACATTCAGAAATTCATGTACTTAAAGTCATTTTTGAGAAACGAACCCTTAAAAATCATTGAAAGCTTACTCGCAACAAATGATAACTTTGAAGTTGCCATTAACTTGTTCAAAGAAAGATATGAGAACAAGTTATCAGTGATTAATGCACATTTCATTTCACTATTAGAAATAGACTCTGTTGTAAAGTGTACTGGTCCTAATTTAAGACAATTTGTAACCGATCTAAAGAAAAATCTTGATTTAATTAACAATCTTAATTACTCTTACGAAGAACTCTGGGAATTTCTTTTAAATTATTTGTTTGAGAAAAAATTAGATTTTGGCACTCGTAACACTTTTGAAATAGAACGAGATATAAACATGTTGCCAAATCTCATTCAATTTCTTGATTTCTTACACAAAAGGTGTACCATTTCAGAAAACTTTTCTGTAGAAAGTACTCGAAAAAATCCTACAAAAGGAGTCTCGTTGCATGTAAAACAACAAAACAAATCAGTTCTGTGCAATGTTTGTAATTTAATTTCTCATAAAATATACACTTGTGAAAAATTTAGGAAATTAAGCTTGTCTGAGAAGCAGAAATTTGTTCAAAGTAAAAAACTTTGCTTCAACTGTCTTGGTACTAATCACTCGAGAAGTAAATGTGCCTCCACCAGAAGATGTTCTTTGTGCTCTCAGAAACATCATACTTTTTTACACAACTCTCAAGTTCACACACACCTCAAAATGGTTTTAATCGCCAAGGTGCTCCCCCTTTTCAAGATAATGGTTTTAACAATCAAAACTCACCAGCCCACGGTACTCAAAATGATCAGCCTATAAATAGGCACTCTCTCGACAGAAATCAGCCAGGTACACGAAATTCTAGGTTCTACCTTGTGTAAAGCTTTGCTGTCCTTTCATGCGTTTACTGGTTGTGATTATACGGCTTCATTTTACGGAAAAGAAAATATTAAAAAAATTGTTCAAAGACAAAAGCATTTATTTTATTGGGTTCTTCAGAAACATTTCGGAAGAAGTGCTTGACGTCATAGAAAGTTATGTTTGTAAATGGAAGAGCATATATTCACAATGTGAATAAATTCAGATTGGATACTTTTGTTAATATTTACCAACGCAAAGCAAAAGAGAATCCACTTTTGCTGAGAAAACATTAAATTATCAAATGTTTCTTCCTTGTAAGTCGGATCTCTTGGAAAAAATAAAAAGAACAAACCAAATTGTAGCCATATGGAATTATGCCACAGAGACACAACCATCTTTCTATGATCCACCAAGTAATGGATGGGTTAATAGGGACAAGTTTAAACCTCTTTGGTTTAGTGGTCCACAGACACCTCAAGAAGTTTAAAAGTAAAAAAGTATGTTAGTTTAAAAAAAATAATAATGTTAGAATAAATGTTTTGTTTTTGATATTTTGTTAGTTTAGGTATTATTGGTGGAATGCTTGAATGCTGCCATCTAAAAGTAGATGTATTGTAGACTATTCACTTTTGCGTTTTTTATTTTGTTATATTTGTTGTATAAGATTATCTATGACTAAATTTGTTTCAACTATTTAGGCTCAATTTTTTAGATCTATCAGGGTCGAAGTCAAAATGGTAGACGTTTTGCTAACTTTAAAAATATTCCTACTCAAATTTTTCCTTATTATAGCCTTAATTTCAGAACGTCTCCAACAAAAATGCTACCGAATTTATCGTCTACTGATGTGTATTATGATTACTTAATGCTTAGTGAATCGATTGGTAAAAAAATTAATAACGTTCACAAAAATATTATGTCCGCCATTTTGACATCTGTCTGCAGATGGCAGTAGAAACCTCTGCATGCATGTCGACATCAATTTCGAAAGCAATACTTTAACACTGTTAAATGTTCCCCTCTGAAAAATAATATTTACTATAGTTCAAGTCGGAAATAATAGTCAGTGACTCATTTTTAGTTTTAAGGCGCGCCTCGAGGAGTAAGGGAAGAGAGAAGGAAATTCCAGCGGCGGATACAATTGCTTTGTAAATTAATATGTTATAATAACTATATAATGGAATAGTAATAAGTAAATTTAGGCAAATATCCACTTAAAAAAATAAAGTTTATGCACATAAATATGCATGATTTTAGTCTAAAATATGCAAAAAACGTATATTTAAAATTATTCCTAAATCTAGTAATAAGCAACAAAATTGTACTACAAACAAATAGTAAAATATTCATTAAGGCTAGAAAAAAAAGAGTCATATATGATAAGGGGCTTTTCTTATCATAAAATACCATATTGAAAGTTGCATCGAAAGTTTACATCAAACATCAATAAAACCTTAAGTTTACTACTCGTTATCGGAGGTTTGATCAGAATTTGATTCAGAATCATTACTATCACTACTTTCGGAACCAACATTGATAATAAGAGGTTCAACTCTAACTTCGACCGTAGTATCCAAATCCCATATTTTTTGTTGAATTGAAAATGATGAATAAAAACGCAAAAATGCGATTTGCGTTGAAATTCATTTAGTTTCCAAAACAGAGTTTAAAAATGTAAAAATACAAACACACGACTGTTTATAATATTGTTATATAATTAAAGAAATCCATATTTAGCAATAATATTAAACATTATCATAATTAAAGCAAAAATAAATAAAAAAATTAAGCGAGTCTGCTAGTACTCGAGACTAATGTGTAAACATATCCTATAACGACATCGGTTGTAAAAAAAATGACAGCAGCAAGTTATGTTCCCAAGCGGTAACCCATCCAAGTACTAATCACGCCCGACGTTGCTTAATTTCTCGCTTCGCTCGCTACGGGGGCTCAAGGAAAGGAAACTAACCAGGTGCTAACCCAAACTAACCCAAGACATACCCAAAATCAAGGAAAAAACTGTTTAGAAACATAATCTTAAAAAGAATAAGAAAAAAAGCAACGGGGTTTGAACCCGGGCCGTCCAGGTGAGACCCAGTTGTCTAAACATCTACACCAAGAGACCTCTTGACAGAAATCGTTTGCATCAGGAAGACATATTGTAATACGAGATGGATCGACCAATAGGAGAGGTCGATTTTTACATAGTGCACTATTCGTGTAAAGGATCTTAAAAAGCTTTTCAACGTGCTATGGTCCTTACCTGTACATTTTAGCATGTTCATAGAATAAAAACAAAAACATTCGCATTTATAATATTAGTTAGGATTCTTTAATAATACGCACTGGCAGCTTCGGAGCGGACTAATTCACTGCACAAATTCGACACGAAAATCTAATGCCACCAGGAATAACATCAACATATGAACACAGCATATTTACCTTATAATCTTGGGCCGACATCCTTTGATTTGGGACAATCAATAACCAGCTTTTTCAAATTTTACTGCTTTAAACGTCTGGGCATCTGAATAATACTTTTGACAGTTCACATAATTTAAGATAATATTATGCTTTTTTATCGTCTAAAATCCGTTTGAAACGATTTTAAATGGCAAAATTGTATATAGTACCGTCCTAGCGGCTAGAATCGGTTTACATTTACTTTCCATTTGCCGAGATTTACCCTCATACCGCCGCGTAAGATGTTTACACATCAAAAATGTGCAGATAAGAAAACCGAAAAAATTACCCTTCACTTTTAGATAGGAAAATCTATTAATATAATATAATTATAGTCAAAAGTGATCTTATCGTGCGGGTCCAAAAGTCACAATTTTCAGTAAAAACTTCATTTGTGGCAGATTTTGCGTGTAAAATCTGTCAAAGTAATGACATTTAATGAAAAATAATATTAAATAATAAATAAATAAATAATAAATAAAAATGTGACCTTTGGATCCGCACGATAAGACCGCTTTTGACTATAGCCATAACGTTACTGTAATATTTTTAACCTGTTCTGATTCTGTTTAGCCCGTTTTGGCTATTTCTAGTCACTTTTGGTTCAAACAACTTTCCGTTAGTTCCAACTTATTGATGTGTAAACATCTTACGCAGCAGTATGAGGGCAAATCTCGGCAAATGGGACGAAAATGTGTAAACCGATTCTAGCCGCTAGGGCGGTATTATATATCCAATTTGCCATTTAAAATAATTTTAAATGGATTTTAGATGATAAAAAAGCATATTTTAAATTAAACGAAGAGTCAAAATGATTATTTATTAATTATTATATTCGCAGTGTATTTGGATCCATAGCACAGCTTATTTATAATGGACGGTTAAATTTAAAATGAATTTTCGCTTCAAAATCCACGACAAATTCGTCAGAAGCCACGGCTATCGTCCTAAAAAGTCCGAATTTTCGGGTTTTTATATAATTTTGTCATTTAAAATCGTTTTTAAACGGATTTTGGATGATAAAAGAGCATATTATTGTTTTAAATTAAACGAACTGTCAAAAGTATTATTCAGATGCCCAGACGTTTAAAACAATATTGAGTCATAGCCCTCTTCTAAAATTTGCAAAATTTGGTTATTGACTTTCCCAAATCTAAGGACGTCGGCCCACGATTACTAGGTAAATAAGCTGTGTCCATATATTGATGTTATTCCTGATGGCATTAGATTATCGTGTCGAATTTAATTTAAGAAGCTGCCAGTAAGTATTATAAAATAATCCTAACTAATATTACAGATGCGAATGTGTTTGTTTGTTTGTTTCTTAAGCTTTCACGCATAAACTGTTCCGATCATGAAATTTTGTACAAATATTTTCAAGAGTATAGTAAAGAACATAGGACACTTTTAGCTTTTATCCGAGGCTTCGTTCACGTTGATTTTTTATTATTTTAAACTTGGTTATTAAACCTAATTTTTATTCTATGACCAAGGTAAAACGCCGCACTTCCGTTTTGGAGTTGGTGGTGTTCGGGCGTGGGAAGGAAGTCTGGTTTTTTAACCTGACTTCGCACGGGAAGTGCACGTGATTCACGGCTGAAAGCGTTGGGGGCCCCATCGGTTCGAAAAGGGAAGTCGTGGCCGGTTGGGACAGTGTTTAGGGTGGGTCGCTTAATGTAGGGTCGATTCCTACGAAGATTCTTCCAAATTCCTGCACGTGATTACGTGATCTGAAGGAGATCGGGGCATAGGCCCTGCGGAGATGGGAAGTCTCTCTGACAGCAACTGGTTATATCTGCATTGTGTGAAGCCCCTTTGCATAAGACACTAGCCGTGCAGTTCATTAGCCAGAAACAATTCTGTGCATTTCATAGTTTATAGCCAGAAGAAATGCCCATTCACGCCGGTATCCATGCCGGGAGGGACCGGATGTCCCTGTGGGACCATTTCTGTCTGTGCAATTTAATAGCTTATATTTGTGCAAAGCTCGGGAATCTCCAGGGGTACAGGCCCGACTTTTTGGAGGTCCCCTCAAATCGTACTGGCGAATTGCCTTGCAGCAAAGCCAAACCCTTGTTGGGGTGAGACCCTGGCAAGGTGAACAAGAACAAGGTAAAACACAACAATGGCCATAGCATGTTAAAAATGCCAGTTCTCGTCCGATCACGAAGTTAAGTAACGTCGAGCGGGGTTAGTACTTGGATGGGTGACCGCTCGGGAACACAACGTGCTGCTGTCGTTTTTTACAACCGATGTCGTTAGAGGATATATTTACACATCAGTGTCTCGACTACTACCAGACTCGCTCAATTTTTTTCAGTCATTTGAACCGACTCCGACATGTTATAATCAAATTTAATCTTTTTGGTTAGTTTTGGTTAGCTGCAAAAATTCGGTTCGTTTTGATTAGTTTTAACTTACTTTAATTTTTGCAATCTATTCCGATACGGTTTAGCCAGTTTTGGTGCTTTTGGTTACTTGTGATTAGTTTTGGTTAGTCATTCAATCAGCTTTCGGTTAGCTTTAGTTAGTTTTAAATTATTTTAGTAATTTGAACCGGTTCCGATACGTTATGGTTAATTTTAGTTAGTCGACAAAATTCGGTTAATTCAAGTTCGTTTCACCTTATAAGCTTAATATTTTTAATCTGTTCTGATATGTTTTAGCCCATTTTGGTGCTTCTGGTTACTTTTGGTTAGTCGTTCACTTTCGGCTAATTTCAGTTAGTTTTAATTTATTTTAGTTATTTGAACCGGGTCCAAAACGTTATAACCAATTTTAGTGTTTTTGGTTAGTCACCAAAATAAGGTTAATTTGAATTAGTTTCATATTACTTTAATATTTTTAATTTTTTCGATACGTTTTTGGTTAATAATGTAGGTCGTCGCAAAAATTCGGTTAATTTGGGTTAGTTACTTATTTTATTCTTAATTTGTTCCGATACGTCTTAGTCCATTTTGGTTACTCTTGATTAGTTTTGGTTCAACATCTTTTGGTTAAGTTTAGTTAGTTTTAATTTATTTTAGTCATTTGAACCGGATTCAATACGTCATATCCAATTTTGATGTTTTTGATTAACTTTAGTTAGTCGCCAAAATTCGGTTAATTGTTAGTTTCAACTTGTTTTAGCCCCTTTTGATGCCTTTGGTTACTTTTGGTCCATTTTGGTTAGTCGTTCAATCAACTTTCGGTTAATTTCAGTTAATTTTAATT
>MU187257.1:37919-76940 GCA_016904865.1 Pissodes strobi | reverse complement strand
CTAAAGATAGAGCAAAATGGTTTGCACTTTCCTATCTTGGTTTTCCACAAGCTATCGTTTGACACTAATTTTTTATTTAAGCAGAGGTTAAGAAATTCCGGTTAAATTTAACCTCTGGTTAAATCTAAAATTAGTGTCAAACGATAGCTTATGAAAAACCAAGACAGGAAAGTGCAAACCATTTTGCTCTATCCTTAGCCGTTTAGATTTTACAGGCTGTCAAACTTGGTAAATTGTCGATTTTCAACTGTCAATATTTCAAAACCAGTAACATATAGGTATAGGACATTATTTATGAAATATGTCTAAAATTTTCCGCAAAATCCAAATATGCAATAATATATAGGGTGTTCCATTTAAAAAAATATATCTTTGTTTAATCCCGCATTTATGGGACACCCTGTATGCAACAGTGCTATGCCATAAAAAACTTAACTTCATATCCTTTATTTTTTGTATTGAACGGTTTTTTTCTAAAATGTCAGTTGAGAAAGTTAAAGGGGGGGTCCATAGTGAAACACCCAGTAAATTAAATAAAGGGTTTAACGAAAGACTTTTCCATGTAATCTATGGCGGGTGCTTTACATAGAAGTATACCTATATTTTTTCAGGCCAACTGGTTTCCGAACAAATACCTTAGTGTAAAAATGTTTTAGGTTTCCCACTAATCCTGAGAAACGTAGAGAATGGTTTGCTGCTATGGGGTTGGATGAGGATAAAGTTTCAGCCAAAAATCCTGAGATTTGTTCAGACAATTTCAATTCAAGTGACATTATTACTAGGGCCAATGGCCTTAAATACATTGTTCGAGGGGCTGAGCCAACACCTAATGCAAATATATTTTTTGAAGAATCATCTTCTACTAGGTAAATTAGTTTTGTAATATTATTAAAACAATAAATTAATAAAAAAAGTTAAAGGGGATTGCATTTATGACCTGACACCTTCGTGCAGTTAATTAAATATATATTCATTATTTTCTAGCTCTGTTGCTTCTCTTGACGAGTTATTTACCACCAATTGAAAAAACATGTGCCATACCAAGCACCAGTGCAAGTTACCGGTAATTTTTTTTAACTTACAATCAACTCAATTTTTTTGTATATTTGTATAAACTAAAAAGTAAAGAAAATATTGATTTTTTTTAGGAACGAAGATGTTTTAAAGGAATTCCGTGATCAATATAGGTTACATCAAATGAACCAAGAGAGCAATAGTGACTTATCAAGTTCTCCAGGGCCGGGACCATCAAGGTATGTTTAATTATATTCTAAAAAATTGCAATGATAAGAAAAATACAGATTCTTAATTTCCATAAGAACTCAATTCAATGTATTAGAGAGATGGGAAATAGCTTTTTGGTAGAAACCAAAAAAAAGTGCGATACGTTATTGGTTTTGAGACATCAAAAGCTGTTAAAATCTAAAATAAATAAATTCCGGTCCGTATTTAAAAAAAGTTAAGTTGATGATGGGTCTACGAAGACGAAACGTCAAATTTAAAATCTAATACCATAATAGTTTAAATGACAACAAGTGGCAATAAAACTGTGAAATTCATTTTAAAGTATCTCTTCAAATAAAGGCAAAAAAAAATAAAAACCAAAAAGCAATTTTGTTGTTTTTTACGGATATCTCCGAAAGAAGTCGAAATTTAATAATTTTCTGAGCGGCATCTTGTTGGGTATTAAATTGCTCAACTTTGCTTTAATTTGACCGACCCTGTACCTTTTACCGTTTTCGAGATAATAATGCTCGTAGGTCAAATTTGTAACACTGCACATTATAAATGGACCATTTTAATAATTTATAACAAAACAATTTTATATAATATATAATATAGGTATATAATATTATTATGTATTTTTTTGCAGAGTACTTTTTACAGAGCAACGAAAAGATTCTGCTTTGGTAACCGAAACCTCATGTGGCTCATCTAACTCTGTGTCTGACAATGTAGTTACGAAGCAAAAGGGAGAAAAAAACTATGTGAGACAGTTAAGTCTTATTTAATGTATCTACAACATAAAAACAAAATCATTGAGATTTTTCTACTCCAAGAAAGCGAAGACGAAATCTTAATGTTATTAGGACAACTGTTTTTAAACACAGGAAAAAAATTCACCACTTGCAGATGACTGTCCGACGATTGAAAATGCGAATTACCAATCTTACTTCCTTAATCGATTATTTAAGGGAAAAGGCATTAATATCTGAAGATTCTGATTCAACTATTAGAGTAAGTGTTGCTATAAAAATTTAGGTATATTTCATTCCCTTAATTAACATGTATTTTAGGCTTCGCTTTCTGGACCCGCAGTAGATATCTTTGATAGAATGCTAAAAGGGCCCGTCAAGAACGCAAAAATACAATGAGAGTATAAGATCATTTTATTCTGCCAGAGCGTATAACTTTGTTAGAAAAACTTTTAACAACACACTGCCACATCTCGCTACCATATCAAAATGGTACAAATCAGTAGATGGAAAACCAGGATTTACACATGAAGCCCTTGCAGCATTAATTCAAAAGCAAAAGGATTCATATAAGCAATTACTGTGCAATCTGGTGATGGATGAAATGTCCATAAGGCGTCAAGTGGAGTGGACTGGTCAGAAATTTACTGGTTATGTGGACATAGGCAGGAATCTTGAAGGGGATACTCTGCCCGAAGCAAAAGAAGCTTTGGTGTTCATGCTGGTGTGCCTTAACGGCTCTTGGAAAATACTTGTTGCGTATTTCTTATTGGATGGTTTAGGATCACCAGCTAAAGCCGAATTTGTAAAGAAGTGTTTACAATTTCTCCATGAAAGCAAAGTTTTAATCACCTCACTTACATTTGATGGTGCGCCAGTTAACTTGGCAATGGCTGAAAAATTGGGAGCTAATTTTAAAGACGCAGAAAATCTTACAACTTCTTTCAAACACCCTATTACTAATGAAGATATCTACATTTATTTAGATCCTTGTCACATGGTGAAGCTTGTAAGAAATTGTTTCGCATCACAGGCAGATATAAAAGATAGCAATGGAGGCCATATTAATTGGAATTATATTAAATACTTGGTAGAAAAACAAACTACTGAAGGTTTACATTCAGCCACAAAAATTAAGTCAAGGCATATTCAGTGGGAAAGAGAAAAAATGAAGGTGCGCCTAGCAGTACAAACTTTAAGCAGGAGTGTTAGTGTAGCGTTAAATTATCTTCGTGAGGATATAAAGTGTGAAGAATTTCTAAACTCTGAAGCAACTGAGGTTTTTATTTTAAATTTTAATAATTTATTTGACATTTTCAATTCTAGAAATAAATTTGCAAAATATAAATATAAAAGGCCATTCTCAACACATACAGCAAAAGACTTTCTAGAATATATGGATTCAATTAAAAATTACATTGTTGGGTTAAATCTGAAAAACGTCCCAGTTGTCAAGAGTGGAAGAAAGACCGGGTTTCTGGGATTTTTAATTTGTATTGAAAGTCTGAAAAAAATGTATAATATTTATGTAACTGAAAAGGAATTATTAAAATTTATTCTTACATACAAGCTATCTCAAGATCACTTGGAACTGTTTTTTGGAACAATCAGGAGTAGAGGTGGATATAATAACAACCCGAGTGCAAGACAATTCGAAGCGACATATAAAAGGCTACTAGTGCATAGTCAAATAGCTGCACCTAATACCGGAAATGCTATAAACCCGGAAGAAATAACAATATTAACATGTGGATCCAACTCTAGGATCACAAAAACAGATAGTGGCGAAAATTTAGAAGAGGTTGAGGAGTTTACGTCCTATATGGAAGAAATTAGGACGAACATGGAGAACAACAATTATTTGACATCGAATGCGTGGGACTTAACATTTTATGTCAAAGACATTGTAGGGTATATTGCTGGATTTGTGGTGAAAGGGCTGAAAAAATGTATCACCTGTTCAAAGTGCTTGGACTTACTGGAAGATGAGGAAATTAATTCCTTACTTCAAATTAAAAAAACTTATGGCAAACTTTTAAAAGCAAGCAATCTAGTAATAGAGGTATGTAAAGCAGGTGAAAAACTTTTCAGATTTTTTCATTCAACTGAAGGTATTTTTAATGCCAAAGCGAAAAATCTTAATGATATTTTAATAACCAATACACTTAGATCATTAGATGGATCCATATTTAATTATTTCGGTGATCACCTATTTGATTGTGATATTTTTGAAAATCACTCCATTCAATTAATAAAGTTAAAAAATTATTTCAAAATTAGAATCCATCATGAAACTGCGAAAAAAACCGATTTACTTAAAAAAAATAGAAGTAGAAGTATACATACTAAACTTGTTTTGTTTAAAAATGAATAAGTTTAAAGTTAAAAACTATTTTGATTAAAATATTAACATAATTTTACAATTTCTGTTTTTGTTTTTTTTTGTATGTTTGTTTTATGTTTTGTATGTAGATTTAGGTGCTCTTTGACTAGAATGAGATAAAATATTTTTTCATAATACCTCTCTGAAAACTATAATTTTCGACGTTTCTGTAGAACAAAGAAAAAGTCGTTCGCACGGGAAACATTTTCCCGCTCCCTAATTGTAAGTGCTAAACACGGGAAAAAGTTTCCCGCTCCCTATTTTTAAGTGCTAAATTTGCAGTTATGTAGTGGCAGAAAAAGCATAAAGTATAATAAATTGGGTTAAAATTATACAGCGATGCAGTCTACAAGATTAATCTTAGTACATTTTAGCATCATTAGTCTAATTTTAAGTAAAATTATTTTATTTATTCTGACCTTACTTGTGACATACATGTACAATACTTCAAAATTAGCTGCCTATTCAATTACAACAAAGCATACAAACACATATACATAGCTCGACGCTTGATGAATATTAGATAAATACCTGTGTCTTGCTTGTCTTGCAATTTTGACGTTTGCTTACATTTTAATACAAAATGTATTATGACATGATTTTGGATACGTAAAATTATAATAATTTTATGTTTATGTTTTGATTTCAGAGATGTATTATGAAAAATATCGTTCATTACACGTCCAGAAACAGCTTTTCCCGTGCTTGCACGATTTCCGGTGTTCGGTTACGCCTCACACCAGAAACTGTCGTGTCCGGACTAGTAATGAAATATACTATTCCAAATTGAAGAGTACTTTCGTCGATCTTTCGTTAAATTTTTTTAATGTTCTTAAATAGCTCTAATTTTTTGCCATCCATGACTTAAGTATCATTTAAAAAATATTTATGATTCTAATGCCGTTTTCCTGATTTCTTTTTAGACCAAACTACTATTAAAATTTTTGCGTTAGGTATCTGGATAAGCAATAAAATAATAAAATTAGCAATTATTGACCATATACCTAGTCTTTTACTACAAAATTAAAATACCAAGAGCTCAAAATTTCACACAATTAACTAATATTTTGTTTATTTTTTTCTATACATTAATAAATCATTCAGTCTTACAGCCTATGCTAAGAGCATATAGACGATATAGTTAAAGTATCGAATTTACACAGCCCCTCTTTGTGTTGAGTGCTTGCGACTGAAGAAAATAATTTTGAATATTGAGCCAAAGTAACACGGTACGCTTGATTTTGGTCCCAGTTCATTCACCTTGTTTTAAAATCTAATCAAAATTATCACGTTTTATGGTTTTGTTTGATTAGGCTTTTACTGAAACTTAAATCAATCTTAAACTAGGTTTATCATATTTTTTAATAAATTATCAATTGTTTAATGTAAATAGATATTCTGCATATTCCTAAATAACTCCCTTTCAAAATTTCAATCCTAATCTAAAACTTTATTTTTAAAAAAAGCGTGTGCATTATGTGCGCATATCTGAAATCAAACTTCTTAAACTTAAACGCCCTAGCCTTATACATATCGTAACGGATTTGGTTAAAAAGTAGTTTTTTTTAAATATACTACTCAATTAACAAAAAGGGAAGGCCTAAATGAAAAAAAAATATTCATAAAAGTTTCGCTTATGTCTTGACAAGGTAATAGAGAAAATCCCATATTTTTTGCTTGTGAACTAACAAAGATATCTTAATAACAATATTCTCATATTTTCGTCTCTCGTCATGTGTCGCGACCTTCAAATTTTACTCCCGGCGTGCGTTAAGAAGTTTCACTTCAAAAATATATATATAAATCCATTCGCGTGTGCCCCTGGTGATGAAAAATCGACTGGAGGTCAACGCGGAGAGATCGCCCGCTACGCTGTTGCCATTTACTCCAAGTAAAATCGTCTGTCTTTATTCAACGCATGGCATTTTTAAGCTTAATGTTTGATTGCTCGGCGAGGGATTTTATGAATGAACGGCTGGGTCTATCCTTATTAAATGTCTTTGATACTAGCACAGGTCAAAACAGCCTATACTATAAAAGTTTAAAGCAATACAATGAGTTACCCGAGAATGTTAATAATGCTAGGTGAATTTTTTGAAGAGAATGTAAACGGTATATTAAAATCTTAATTGTTATATAGTTTAGAATCAATGTAATTTGAAATTTGTACTAGCCTAGTGCTATTAATAAACGATTTTTTTTAGTAGTTTGATTATATGCCTTGTCAATAAATACAATATATTTTGGGCGATAAAGTATGTTTTGAATTTGAATTCCAAATTTTCTTTTCAATATATTTCACAACAAATTTACTATCTTTATTTTATAAGTAATATAATTGAATTCATCTAGCAAAGAACGTGGGCTTAAAATTTATGAGAAATGTAACTTAAACAACTCTTAAAATGTGGATATGCGGCATTAAATTAGCTCTGCTATTAAGTTCAAGTAACACTTACCTCAGGTCCTTTAGGCTTTGGTTCTAAATCGTCTATTAATGATGTGACACCACCTAGAATTTCGTCAGTTTTCTTCTTCAGATCTTCCAGGCTAAAATAATATAAACCAATACATCAGTACATAACGAAATACATAAATGCATATTTTTTAAAGCAGGCTATAGAAATTCACTTGGTCCATTTTTGACATCAGAATCTCAGAAAAGTACAAATTTGTACAAGGATATACTACATTATATTATGTGATAAAAGGCGTAACCCAAACTGCCTATCATCAAAAAAACTCATTCCTGATAAAGGGGTACACTTCAAAAAATTCCATGAACAATGGAATGGAAACAAAAATTGAGATACAATTAAATATCTGTTAAGGCTTTCTTACAGCCAATTGATACATCATTTACTTTTTAGTTAGTATCAACAAAGAATTATTCTAAACGTGGTGCAATTAATACTTTATAAAAAACAAAATCACAAACAAATTAAAATAAAATTTGATACAAAATAAATTATAAACTCTTTTGGTAACAAGAAACAAATTTTTCTGCATTATTTTATCGCCCCCTTCCCCATATTCCTTTCTTTATATTCACACTAATCGACTATTCTACCCCTCCTCTTAATATTTGGTTTTGCCAGTTACCTCCATTTGATACTTCTTTTCAATCCTGTTGCTTGTGACGAGTTTAGTATATAATATTTACACAAAAACAACTTACCTTAATACAGGTACATTCTCCTTGGGTTTGTCATCAGTTATGTCAACTACTATATTACATTCATTTAAAATATCATCTACATAGGCAAAGACATCCTCTGCTTTTTTATCAGGCCTGCAAAACATACGAGTACATTAACATATTGAATATTCAGTTCTACAAAAATTGGCTTTTCCTTTTAAAAATTGTGCAATGAAGAAAACATACTTAAATAATTCCACTTGAAGTAAATGCTCTTTTCTAATGAACGCACCTTTAAAGGCGGAAGTAAATAAAAGGAACCGGCCTTAAAAAATATACTTACTTTACATTCAATATATTTGAAACTGCTTTTAAGCCAGTACTAAGAGTACTGCATAGACCGCTTGTGCTGGGTTCTGAAACTGTACTGGTATTGTAATTTGCAACTGCTTTTAAGCCAGTACTAAGAGCACTGCATAGACCACTTGTGGTAGGTTCTGAAACTGTACTGGTATTGTCCCCAGTTATATTAGACACCTAAAAAAAATATTAATAAAATGTACATGAAAATGATTAATTAGTATTTTCTAATTTATTAGTTAATATTTGCGGGATAATTTATATTTAATACACTTTGAAACATTTTCCTAATCGACCAATATTTTATATTCATCAAATAATAAAGTTCTACGAAAACACAATATTTACATCTGTTTATATAATAATAATAATAATAATAATAATAAATCATTTTATTGTTTCAAAATGCAAATATAACAATCTTGAAAATACCAAACAATCATTTTAGAAATTGAAACAAAGGGCCTTTATACTCAGCTTCCCTCCAAAGGAGGGGCTGTTAAAGCACTAGAAAAAAAATTGAAGCAAAATTTATATTAAGTTTCCTAACCTAAAACCTATTAAGACCTAACATTCTAATGTATGACTAAGAATATTATGTTAAAAGCGGTACAGAGAAAATACAAGGTAAATCTGTTTAAGCTGGTCAAGATTATAGAATAAATAAATATACTATATAGTTTTATTACTGTAAATATGAAAAACAATAAGAACCTCACTCACCAAGGAGCTGCAGCCTAATTTTTCGTTTGAAACTGGACACAGATGAATTAAATTGTGTAATTTGAAATCTATTAACTGTTGAAGCTATATTATAAGAAAACCCTCTTTTGAAAAGTTCTTTATTGTGCTTGGGTATAGTAAGGATATGCTTTCGACGTATATTTATATTGTGAACATCAGTTCTATAAACAATTTTCCTACTAAGATAGCCAGGACACTGAAATTTAATGACACTATAAAACAGACAAGCCGAGAGCAGTATACGCCTATTAAACATTGACAACCAGTTTAGTTCTTTAAATTTATATGAAACGCGTTGTCGGCGTTTTATGCCACATATAAAACGTATACATGAATTTTGAACCTTTTGCACCCTCCTGGCTTGTATTGCTTCCAAAAAGGGACCATAAACACTATCCGCAAAGTTAAAGTGTGATAATACGAGTGCCTCATACAGTTCAATTTTTAGTTTTCCTTTCTAAGCAATGTCGGTGAGGGAAAAGCACTGATTGTATAGATCAGTGGGGAAAAGAGATTTAAGGGCACAATATGACTTTTTAATACAAGCAGTTACGTGTTCAGTAAATTTAAGTTTAGTGTCAAAAATAGCCCCAGATTTTTAGAGGAATTTTTAAAAGAAATATTAGCGTTGCCGATACTAAGATCTAACTGACCTAAGATATTTTCGCGTAATTTTTCATTACAAAATAATAAAGCCACCAATTTCAAGGGGTTTAACTTCAGCAAGTGGTCCTGAGACATCTCGTAAAGCGCATGAAGATCTGCATTAATTCTAAGGTTAGCCTCTGCCGCGTTTTCTGGCTTAAAAGAGTATAAAATTTGAGTATTGTCAGCATATAAATGATAATCACAATAATGGAAGGAATTTATAAAATTTGACGTGTAAATTGTAAAAAGAAGAGGCCCCAAAACACTTCCCTGTGGAACACCTGAGTATAAAGACATGACCTCTGAGTACTTACCATCAACTAATACTTTTTGCGTCCTGTTGCTCAAAAATGATTGAATCATGGATTGGGCGTTAATTCCGAAACCAACATATAATAAAATACTTAACAAAACATCATAGTCTAACAAGTCAAAAGCTAGAGAATAGTCTAAAAGCACCAGAACGCTCGCTTTGCTTTTATCCAGTTCCCCATTAATACGATCAGTAATTTCAAACAACGCAGTTGTGCAACTATGTCCACGTCGAAATCCCGACTGCTTTTCCGGCAAAATATTATTGTTCAAAATAAAAAAAGAAATTTGCATTGCCATAACTTTTTCTAGAATTTTAGACATAGTTGGTAGAATAGAAATAGTTCTAAGTTGACTATAGTCATCAGGCTGACTTACTTTAGGGAGAAGAATTACGATGGCGGACTTCCAAGCACTCGGAAATGTTGAGTAATGTAAACAATAATTAGTTAAGTGTGTCAAATAAGGAATGATAAAGGGGCAGCAGAGTATTAAGATGGTACTATTTATATCATCGCTTCCAAAAGCCTTAGATTTCATCCCAAGTATAATATTGGAGATCACATCCTCAGTCACCTCAGCAAAACAAAATTCTTGGTTAATGTTTTTTTATTTTTATAAAATTCCAAAAGTTCTTTTTTAGGAGAAGAGTTTGAATTTGCAGCATTAACAAAATGTGTATTGATTTCATTCGGATTTTTTAAATGAGCTGGGAGTGAGTTTCCTCTTCAATTTCCAACATTAATTTTTTTCAATTCAGCCCATTTTTCTTTAGAGTTACAGTTTTGAAATTTTATATTAAGGTAGGCCTTTTTTTCTGCGCGATATGCTGCTGTAAAAGTATTTCGAAGTTGTTTGTAATATTCCCAGTGTTGGGGTAAACGTGTAAGGCGAAATCGATTTAATGCATCAGTTCTTAGTCTCTTTAATAATTTAAGATTATCAGTAAACCAAGGACAGTATGGCTTAGTACCAAATTGTTTTTTTATTTTAAGAGGTGCATGTTTATTAATCAATGTTGTTAATTTAGTCGAAATAAAATTAACTTTCTGATCTACAGTATCCAAAACATAAATATCATTCCACGCCATTCCCTCCTAGTCATGTTGAAATTGAACCATTTAATCTCCTTCAAATTCCTAAAAATTATATTAACACTACTAGGTGGAATTTGAATTTGATCAGGTAAAGTACATCTTGTAAGGAAATGGTCAGAAATATTCATATCCTTTACCTCAACATTAATTCTAAGATCACTATTAAAACAAATTAAATCAATTATACTTTCGTTATTTTGAGTTACTCTTGTTGGTTCACAGATATACTGAGTAAGATTAAAAAAGTATTAGTAGAGTATTCATTTAAAAAATAAATATTAAAATCACCCAAGCACAATATTTTATTATAAGTAGAATAAAACTGCAGTAGGGTGTCCTCAAAGTAGGATAAAAATTCGTTAGAGTTAGTATTAGGAGGTCTATAAATTACACCCAACATAAGAGGGGGGCCGTTGTCAATAAGCACGCTAACCCAGATATGTTCTATATATTCGAGATTCTCGCTTTTACAAACAGAAAATTTAAGGCCATTTTTCATATATACAACAATTCCGCCTCCCCGTGTGGGTCTATACTGCCTCAACAATTGATATCATTCAATATAAATTGCATGATCAAGAATATTACCAGACAGCCAGCTCTCAGTAATACCAAATATATCATAATTATATTCAGAAATATGATTCTTAATAACATCAAGACAATTAAGTAATGACCTTACGTTTAAATGACCAACATTATCCAAATAATTAAATAAGAAAGTTAGGAAATATAAAAAGAAAATAATCAAAATTAAATTAATTTATAATGACTGTAAAATAACACTAAAAAAAAAAAATAAATCCAAGATATAAACACATGTTTTAATTGTATGTAATCATGCATTCTAATAAACATAAAAGATATTTATCCAGGAACAAAACAAAGAAATCCCCATAAACCATAATAAACACGAGAGAAAAGCATAATTAAAATATTTCTGGTAACATCCACTCAATGTAGATTGCAGAAATCCAAACAGTATAATAGTTTCGATAAATAGTGGCCTATTAGATCGTATATGTTGACATTTATTAATATGAAAAATTTAAGCAGAAGGTTTAAAAAAATATAATTATATATTCTTTTCCTTAGAAAAAAAAGTTTTAAATATTTATTAGTACAATTAACTATAAAAACCTACTTGCAAATTACTATTATTCATTAAATTTCCAATTATCAAATACAAGAATAAATAAAAGTACTTGCCCATTTAACCCAAATTGTAATTCATTATGTCAGAAATACTGTCAATACGGTGAACCTTGTTATTTATTTTGATATACACCACTCCACCATAACACCACAGAATAGTCTGTGATAACACCATGGATTTTTTGAAGTAAATTTGTTTACTGCCGCATTAAGCACACGTAACCGATCTTTTGTTAGGTCTTCTTGAATGTATATTTTAGTACCACGGAGCATTTTTCTCGATTTAAGCACAACACTGCGTATGTTTTGATTCGCGAACTCAACGAGTACGGCCGGTGGATTATCGGCTGTCGGATTTTTTGAATGAATGCGACGGCAAGAAACTATTTGGTTTTTATTTATCGCACAGTTGGTTTTTAGTTTAGTTTGGAATAAATCGACCACCTTGTCCATCACTGACTCATTTTCATCTGGCTTAATACCTCCATCAAAGCGTGGTTTCCACGTCTGGCTTTAATTTGTTAAATGTTTAAATTATGTGAACCTTTCTTATAATGTAGAGTGTTTTTTAAATTTTGATGTGACCGTTGTCGTTTTGATCTTGTTTGTGCCTCTTGTGGATATCTTTTGTTCCAACTGACAAGTAACACTGATGATGGCTAAGCCGAAAGCGCTCTGTTACGCTGATTAGACGTCCTTTTGGATTAAAATTTTTTTTGCATGGAATACAAAAGTTTTTCATTTAGTACATTTCGTACATGCACACAGCCTTCACTCTTCATTTAATACCAAAGATGCGTATGTTATTTCGTCTCAGATGTTGTTCCTGCGCATCAGTTTGCTTAAGAAGGGCTTGATTTTGAATTTTTAAATTACTAATTTCACTTTCAAGCGCCGCTATTCGTTTTTCAAACTTAGTTTCTAACGACTTAGTAATGGCATTAATTAGCGTATCCTTCCACTAAAGACTTTTTCAATCTCTGCCTTGACAACACAAGCAATATCCTCCATCTTATCGGTGTAGTTGGACCCGGTTTTAAGTGGCATATTAACTTGAAGCAATTTACTAACTAGCACAAAAACACTTAAAAAAACTTTAGGTTAAAGTAACCTTAGTAGTATAAAACTCTAATTACTGTACCATATTAACACTGGAAATTCAAAATTTAATCGGAGCACGTTACACACAACAACAATCAACTAGAGCGCCATCTACAACCAATATATAGATTTATCTATAAAATTATGTGTGTGTTAATAATAAATAAATTTAACTTTTAAGACTGCAATCGTTCCTAAAGCATTTAAAATATCTATAATCACACCAATCTTTAAATCTGGAGATAAAAGCCAAATAAGTAACTACAGACCAATTAGTACAATTTCTAATTTCGCAAAAATATTTGAAAAGTGTCTAGAGGAGAGACTGACTAACATTTAGATGAAAATAAAGATTTGTCTGAAAACCAGTTCGGTTTTTCTTCAGGGTTGAGTACAAATGACGCCATGCACAAGCTAATCGAAGATATAAAGTATGATTTGGACACTGGCAAGAAATGTTTGGCTGTATTCTTGGATCTGGCGAAGGCCTTCGATACGGTGCCCCACGGACAGCTTCTTGACGTCCTTGAGAATAGTGGAGTGAGAGGTTCCGTGTTAGAGGTCTTTAGAAACTATATCACAGACAGGCAACGGCACCTTAAAATAGATTTAAGTGACTCCTCTTCGATACAAATTGGAATTCCACAGGGAACGGTCTTAGGGCCCTTGTTGTTTAAAGTGTATATAAATTCAATAACAAACTTAGAAGTAAATGGGGAGATCATTTCATATGCCGATGCAAACTCATGGGAGGCGACAAGGCAACGAACGCAACATGGAATCAAGATTATTAAGAAATGGCTTGATGCATATAGATTAACCCTAAATGTGCAGAAAACTAACTATATTGCATTTTCAAAGACTGCAACTAATCGGCCACTATTTTCCAAGATAAAAATTGAAAATCTACCAGTCCCTATTAATGAAGTTTTAAGTACAAAATATCTGGGAATTATAATTGAGAGCAATTTAAAATGGGATTTGCACGGTGCACATTTAACAAAAAAATTTAAGTTTCTTGTATATAAGTTTTACACACTTAGAAATATATTAAACATAAATATGCTAATATCACTATACCGAAGTTTGGTTGAGTCAGTATTGCGATATGGGATACTGGTATGGGGCAGTATGTATTATAATACTTTAAATCCTCTCCAGATAGTCCAAAATAAAATATTAAAAATTATTTAAAAAAAACCATATTTGTATCCCAGCCGATTGATTTACAGCGGGGCCTTGGTGAATGTGAGAACTTTGTTCTCCATTGCGGTCTGCTGTTTCGTTCATAATCATGGAAATATTAGATATGAAATACAACATATCCATAATATGAGAATAAATATAGATAAACTAATTATTCCCGTATGCTTTAGTGAGTTTGGGAAAAGATCAATAAAATATTTGGGTCCTAAACTATATAATTTATTACCTAAAAAAATCCGAAGCAATAAAACTAAAAAATTTGTCAAAATTGTTAAGCATTTCATAGTAGATAATTATGAGCGATTTGTCTGAGTTTTGGGTTGATATATTGCGTATTGGGTGAAGAGAATTCTTATTGTTGTTTTTTTTCCTCTCTTTTCCCTTCTTTCTTCCCCCCCCCCCCCCTTTTTGTATCTTCTTTCTCTTTTCAAATTATGTGAATAGGTTTAAATTAATATTAGTAAATTTAGAAATGTATACTAGTAGAATAATGTACACCCTTCTTCTGCCCATACGGATGCTAGGCATCTAGCGGAATACTGTATAATTAGAGGAACATTTATAAAATTGTCGAACATTGTAAATTCTGAATATATTGAATAAAGTTAAGTTAAAGTTAAGTTTGTGTTGAAACACTAAAATGGTTTATCATTCAAATTTTGAATCACTAATAAGATACGGAATAATTTTCTGGGGGTGTAGTTCTGATTTGCAACGAATATTTGTAATTCAGAAGCGTACAATAAGGAACATGAACAATATGAAATTTGATGATACTTGTAGGGGAACTTTTAGCTCACTGAAAATAATGACTGTTTATGGTCTGTACGTTTATGAATGCTTAATGTTTATGTTTAAGAATAGGAATTATTTTCCATTTGATGTTAACAATCATGATTATAATACAAGAAATCAAAATATGATGTATCCCGTGCATAGTTTATCACTAACAGAATGTATGCTTAAAACTATATAATAAGTTGCCCGACACAATGAAAGAAATGAGTATAGATAGAATTAAAAAAACCTTAAAATCTCTAATTGTTAACATGGAACCCTACTCTTTACATGAGTTTTTTGAATATAATTTTTAAACTTAGAGGTGAGTACGTGACGTCATTTTATTTTATGTGATTTTGTAGCATTGTACTGTGCTTTACTATATAATGTGTGCAGCTGTAACATAATGTGAAATAAAGATTTTCTTATCATATCATTTAACTTGTGAACGTTGTGGTTGTTGTTTACTTAAGTAAGGTCTGATGATGCCGTAAGGCGAAACACGTGTAACCACTAAATACACATATACATTGACGGTGACTTTGACTTTGTGTTCTTTGTCCCCCTTTGGAATTAAAGATTTTCTTATTATTATTATTATTATCAATACATGATGGGAAAAGCAATTAATCAGATTGCAGGTATAATTCCAAACTTAAGAGCAACAGTCAAATTACACTCTAGGTTCAATGAATGGTTCCAGTTGTGATTTTGAGTGACATGGTTTAATGATGACTTTAGAAATAACGAATACTTCCCGTGTCATCATATCGTATTTCGTCATGATCGTCTATATTATCAGTTTGGCCGCAGCCGACCGGAGTAACAATGGACACGATTGGGTCGTTCCCAATTTCAACTACAAACATCACTTACGATGGTATCGGGATTGGATAATATATGAATCAGCCATAATTTAACTACGAATATATGTATTTCACCCCAGGTAAATAGCAATTTGTGCATTTAAAGCATTGTATTTCAGTTACTCCTTAGCCTGAACCTGGATTGTCGGTAGAATAGATTCTTTTAAATGCAACAATCGCTGGAAAGCAAGTTGTCACTCCGTTAAGAAAATCATTATCAAACGATCTCAATATAATATATCTTTATCTCCGTCAATGTTGTGTAAACAACAATATGTCAAATAAAGAAAGAATATGTTTCTGCCCTCTCAAATCCAACAGCGTCTGCGCAATTACCGCTCTATTCTCCTTCCGCGCCGGCGGGAAAAATTCATTTCAGTGCCTTACAAACACTCACCCGTGAAGCAACGAACCAGTCATCGCTCCGCTTGAATTTGGCGCCAAGTATATCTATCCAGTTGTAGCCCTGTTTGACGCCAAGATATTTAGTAGTTTTCTCCTTTGTTTGCACAGATATTTAGAAAATATCTGCTGTACTGTGTTTTATCTTTTTGTCGACATTGAATTAAGGTTTTAATGCATTTTCTCGAGACAATAAAACTCGTAGCGTCTCTCCTGATAAAGATAGAAGGTAAAATGGCGGTTGGAAATTTGTAGTAGACAAATCTACTCGTGTACTCGAGATTCGAATCAAGTCTTATATCCCTGGTGAAATAAAGTTGAGAGAATTGCAGAAGCAACGTGTGAACGAAAAGCAGTTAGTTGAAATAAAATTGATTATATTATGTAAAGAAAGAAGTTCTTGTTAAATTAAATAATCAAGAAGTTTTGTTAGACATTTAATAATAGTTAACCTATTGTACAGTATGTAGTTTTATGTATAAAAGGATAAATGTTTGAAAGTAGTTAGAAATCATTGTATATAATAATCATATTTAATAATTAATTCTTGCATTATTAAAGTACGCAATATCTAAAATAATGTTTCAATTCACACCCTATGAATAAAATCCCCACCCCCATCATACAGTCCACTAATTAAAGTGGTTAATTATAAATTTAATTACCGCCCCCTCCTTACTGGTGATAAATGATTTAAATAATTAATTGTTTATACCGACCAATCAGTATCCGAAGGGGTTCCTAGCGTGCTTTGCACTTAGACAACTAATTCCGCCCGTTGTGCCCCCAGCCCGCATTAGAAAACCTCCAGGATGCCGATCTTCCATAGGAAAGCCCACATCCCTTTCAGACTAATACGACACACTGGATCTGGGTCGATCAGCGTCGCGCCAAAGATTCTGAATCTTGCCCAGGGGGTATTAATTCCGTAAGTAGATGGTATGAGGTCCCATCGCCCTCCCTGCACCATTTGCAGTACCATTAATTTTACAAAAACGTCTCTCACACCTTTGATAGACGTGACAACGTGGCATCACGGCGACTACAACCAAGGAAAAAGCAACAATGCTCGCTAAAATATTTTCATTGCACTCTACTTTAGACGTCCCCAAAGGCAAGGCTCTCCCCACCATATCGAACATCACCACTACCATGGCAGCAGTCAAGTTTCATCACCGTGATATTCGTAAAATTCTTAAAGAACTAGATATGCAACAAGCCTTACTTCCAATAATCTCCAGTCATGGAACGTGTAGTCAATCAGCAACTACTCGAATGCCTCGAGAATAACAGAATAATCATTTTTAATATTTCTCTCAACAATATTTCTATTGCGAATAGACCCGAATCAAAGTTTCTAGGTTTAACTGTTGACGGCAAGCTGAGTTTTGAGGGACATGTTGTCGCACTTGGGAAATGGATTTCTTCTGGTTGCTATACAATCAGAGTTACTGCTGGTGAGCTGGGAAAGTCCATGGCAAAGAATGTTTATTATGTCCTTGTGGAATCTAGGATGAGATATGGAATTTGCTTCTGGGGATTGTGTAGACAGTATCTGGCAATATTTTTAATACAAAAACGTGCTATTAGATATTTATGTGGTGTTAGAAGCAGATACTCTTGTCGACCTCTAGTTAAAGAGGAAATAATTTTAACCGTGTGTTGTTTGTTTATTGTAGAAACACCATCACTTATTCACAAAAATCGTGAAAAACTAAACACACGCGTTATTACCCATACAACAAGGCAAATACACAATTTTCCCTTTCCCATTCCCCACTCATCTTTGATAAAGATATCTGTAATCTATGAAAGTATAAAGGTATATACCACATTCCAAATAGTTTAAAGCACTTTCATTTAAAACGTTTTAAAAGAGAAGTTCAGGCTGGTAAGACTTACTATACACTTGACGAATTTTACAATGATGCATTTTAATTCTTCAATCCAATAGTTGTTCTTTACTGACGGGGATCTATGTACTATTTATGTATGTATAAATATTTGTTTGTTTGAGTTTTAAATTCTCTTTACACTATAAAAATATGGTTTTAATTAAATTAAGAGTTTAGTAATTGTTTATTAGTAGCATTAATAACCTTTTGTGAAGGCATCTCTTTTTGGAATTAACTACTTACTTATTTAATATGTTCCCTATTGGTTATTATTATATATTTTGCTTTGTCGACGAGATTTATATCTTTTGATAATAAAGCTTTTTTTTCGCCTTGTCAGTAATTACGATTTTCCAATTATTATCGACACTGGTACCAATGAAGATGTTGCAGGCTATAATAGAAACCACACAACGTCTTAAGGGAGCTGGGAAATCATGCGCAAATATCCATAAAGATAGATTCCAAGTAGCTATATGAAAATAGCTAAATCCTGCTCTCATATGATTTCAACTGATTGCTAGTTACCATGACAATTTGAATTTAGCCTCATTAATAACTAAGTACTTCCAATCTTATTAGCACTTACCCGAGTACTTCGTTTTTCATCTTTTTCCTCGTCAGAATCTGACACAAGAGTATAAAAATCTTTGGTCTTTTTCTCAGGCGGAATAGTAGAAGTTTTCTTTATATCCAATTTTTCCTCCGACTCTTCATCATCTGATTCTAATATTTTGAAGAAATTGTCTACTTTATTCTTAATATTGTCCACCTGAGTTTCTGTGACAGAAGTACTTACAACCTAAAATGAAAATTTTATATTTAATTTAAATATGTAACTTTATGTGACTGGGGTGTCCCCCAGAGCGTCTGTATTTTATTCTGATTTAGCGACAACTGGTTAGTCCAAAGGGTGCTTTCGCTTCCAAAGGAAACGTACATGTATTGCGGCAATCGCGTATTGTTCAGATATTGCGTAAATTTCCACGCAATTTTCAAAAGATTCCATATATTTTAGTGCCTTCTAGAAATCTTAAGGATTATCTCAGACTACCACAGAAAATCTTGGATTTCCACATGATTCTTACCAACTGCAGCATAATAAAAATTGATTTACAGAACTGTATGCATATTTCCTATTTTATTGGATGTCTAATACATAAATATTCTTCTGACGATATTTGAAAGTTCTAAGTATCAAAGAATTGATTAAAATGTATTTAAAAATAAATTTCTTTAATCATTTCATATATTAAAACTTTTATTTTCATAGGTATTTTTTTATCCTGCAAATATTCTTACAATTTCCAATTTCCCTTGTCTTTTCAACTAATGGTATTCATAAAATTTAAATTCACCTTTATATTTAGGTATTGTCCACAATAGGTCAAATGTAATCATCTAATTATCATTTTAACATTTTTATTTTGCTTGTTAGGTTAACAATCATTTCAAGAAACCTCTTAATATACCAATTTATTGAAAGTACTGTTCAAGATTTATTCTGATACTCTCTTTGATACCCTGATATTAATGAAGTGTTATATACTCATATTATCTTGATTGCTTTCCAGTGTTTCTTGGAAAAGGATTTACTCTGGCATTTATCTTACTGTTCACTTTCAAATTCATAAGTGCCAGACCTTTAAATGAAGCTGAGAGGTCTATTTTTTTAAATAGTTCACAGATTCATAGATTTTTAATATACGGCGACATTAACCTTCCTCTGATCAGGATGACTCATTGGTCCCAACGGAATTTCACTCACAGTCTGCCGAGATTCTCAACGACACAATGTATTTTCTCGAGTTGCAGCAGCTCGGTTCGGTTTAGAACTGCCTCGGTAGAACACTTGATCTGATCTTCGCTGATAACTTGAATGGTTTTTCTGTTTCGGCTTGCTCTCTTCCGCTGCTGCCACGGAAGCAAATTTTCGGCTCCGACCTGTCAAGATTTTGAGAGGCAGCTGCACGGTTGAGGTCTATCAGTTTCGTAGAGCAAGTTACTCCGAACCGAATCAATTTTATGAGATTGACTGGTCCTTGATACGACGCAATGATTTGTCGCTTCTATGACATCGATCGCTTTGTGCCGAGGAAGTGTGTTGCGACCGAAAAATATCCTAAATGGTTTGATGCAGGGCTTCGTAAATGCATTTCTAGGAAGAACAGACTTTATAAAAAATTCAGGAATTCTGGTTTTGGTAGTGACTATGATGCTTTCTCTGCTGTTCGTCGTGAGGTTAAGATTCGAACTGATATGTGCTACCTCCTATATCTCACCAATACAAAATATCTAATCCCTGAAAACATCAAGCACTTCTGGCCATTCATCAACGGTCTCAAAAGGGAATCTAATCTTTCAGCTCAGTACTCGAGGGCTTTCAAGAAACTTCTGAGACCATTTCCGTCCTGGACATCCCTCACACTTTCAGTCGTCATATTCTACTACAATGAAGTTGACTTAACACACATCAAGCCCGTTGGGTTTGCTACCACTTTGTCCTCGCACTGCTTTGATGTCCGGAAGATCACTGAGAGGATGAAACAGCTCGATGCTTCCAAGAGGGCGGGTTCGGATGGGATCCCCACACTGTTGTTGAAAAATTGCTCATCATCTCTGGCTCCTCCTTTGCGAAGATCAGAGGTCAATTGATTGTGGCTGTTTTCCTGCAATGTGGAAGTTCTGCAATCTTTAACCTGTTTTTAAATCTGGAGACAGAAGCGACATTGCCAACTACCGCGGAATATCAATTCTCTCTGCTATCCCTGAGCTGATGGTTCCTGAGCAGCATGGTTTTTACAAAGGACACTCAGCTACCACTAACCTCGCTGTATATTAAAATTTTTTAGTTTCCTTAGTCGATGCAGGATATCAGGTTGACTCCATTTACACCGATCTATCTAAGGCATCTGACAGCGTTTGCCATCCGCATCTGATTAGAAAACTCTCAGGGATTGAAGTCACGGGTAGCTACTTAGCATGGATTAGTTGCTACCTCTCTGAGCGTCGTCAACGTGTGGTGGTTTGTGGACGTCCTTCACGCGAGATTTGCGTAACATCTAGCTGGAGTTCCTGAGGGGTCCCATATTGGAGCAGAGAGACAGCCTGTTGCTGTTGCTTTTGAGGATCTGTTCATACACGTTTCTGGAATTTTACAATTGCTGTCGTGCCTGAGAGAAGTTTTGGATTGTATGTAGACTACTGATTTGATTTTATTGAGTACTGACTGCCTTAACATGTAAGTTTTAATATGTTTCTTTAGAATGTAAATTTTATCTATTTTCAGTGTACCTTTACATACCTCTTGATGATGCTAAACATTTTCTTTATGTACATGAGCATATAAAGAATTTATTATTATTATTATCATTATTATTATCACAGCATCAGTAATATCATTATGAAACACAAAAAACCTCACTTACCTCAACGCCAAAATACTTTTATTTGTAATACCTAATTAAAAAATAATTATATGGTGATTACCTCATCATCTGACTCTAATTCAATAGATACATCCTGCATAGATGATGTTGAAGATTTTGCAGCCTTGGTGGTTTTAGCTTTGCTTTTATTTTGATTTTTCTTGGTGCCTCGTTTTCTTTTAGGCATCGATATATTGCAATTACAGTGAGTTTCACAATCATCTTAAACAAATAAATATAGCATTAATATGCAGCCCAAGGTTAGAAATACGGCATTTACCTACTAGATAATTATTTACTTATCAACACTCAGTTAGTACATGTAAAATTATAATTTAACTCTAGCCTCTAGCTCAAAGCATACTGGTAGAATCAATGCCCAGTTAAACTCAAAAATTGCCTAAACTGAGACTAATTAATTTAATCATAATCTGAGATTGTGCAGAAATCATTAGGAACCAAGGCAATGATCATCAAGTTTAAGGACAACTTTACACTGGTAATTTGAAATATATGTGCAATAGGTCCAAAAACATTCTTATAGACATTCCATTTAGGTAGAGGGCCGTAGAAATGAACATCAACGAATGACGTCAAAGTCAAAGTCAAAATAAGCTTTATTTTCAAAAGATAATACATCTTGTCGAAAAAGCATAATTTACTACAATATCTTATTTACTGTATATATCATACACAGTTAAACATTAAAAAATATAAAAAATAAATAAATACAAATAATAAGGTATAATGTCAAAAGTTAAGAAATAAAGGTAACAAACAAACAAAAATTGGAAAACGAACAAATCTTATACTACGGAACATGAAATAGTTGAGTAAAATTAAAAAACGAGAAATAAAAATTTAAAATACCAAGTTCAATAAGATACAAAAAAGCCATAAAAGTATTTAAAAAGTATCACAGAAAAACTCATTTAAGCTATAGTAAGCCTTATCAATCAAAAACCTCTTAATCTCTCTTCTGAAGGGTTTTAAAGAAGTAAGGTTTTTTAAATAAGAGGGAAGATGGTTATAAACTTTAATGCTGTTATAAATGATTGATTTTTTAACTAGTGCTGTGTGAGGAATTGGTAGCGGTAAGTCCGAAACATTCCGAGTACAGTAGTGAACACTACGTGCACTCATTTTTTGGCGATTTTTATGAATCAGAGTGACAGTTTCCAAAATAAATAAACTATACAGAGTTAAAATTTTTCCTTTTTTAAAGAGCGGCCTGCAATGTTCCCTGTTGTTTGCGCCGCAAATTAATCTTATAGCACGCTTTTGAAGGACAAAAACAGAATCCAATATGTTTTGGTTGGACGTCCCCCAAAAATAGATCCCATACCTTAAACGAGACTCAATCAGAGCAAAGTAAACTGATCTTGCCAAAGAATGTCCCAATTCATTGGCCACCATTCGCACTGCAAAGCAACCAGATGAAACTTTATTTGAGAGAGCCAAAATATGCGATTTAAAGCTTAGATCAGAGTCGATGATTACTCCGAGAAACTTGGTCTCAGGGCGGAATTCAATAGATATGCTAGATAATTCTAGATCATCCCTAAACGATATCACAGTTGTTTTAGAGAGATTTAACAAGAGAAGATTCGAGTCACACCACAATTTAATCATTTCAATATCAGTCAGGATAGCCCTTTTTAAGATGAAGAGGTTAGCACAGTGCCATAGAATAGTGGTATAATCGGCGAAGAGCGTAAATTTACCAGAGATTTTCAATAAAGCAAGATCGTTGATAAATATCAGGAACAGGACAGGACCCAGTACTGACCCCTGAGGAACACCACACTCATTCTCCAGAATTTCGGATTGTGTAGGTCCTATACAAACCCTCTGACGACGCCCTGACAAATAGGATTCGAACCAGGAAAGTGGTATACCTCGAAATCCATAGTGATGAAGCTTCCGCAGCAGAATCTGATGATTGACGCAATCGAATGCCTTGGACAAATCACAGAAAGCTGCCGCAGTTACCTCACCACCATTTATACCAGTGTAAAGTCCCTCCAGGAATCGAAAAATGGCATCATTTGTACTGTGGTCCTCCCGAAAACTAAATTGGTGAGGAACAAGCACATTGCTGACGTTTAAGAATGATATCATTCTGCTTTTGACAAGTTTTTCCACAATTTTAGAGAGACTGGACAATAGAGATATGGGTCTATAATTTGAAGGCTCCGTCGTATCTCCGCTCTTGTGAACAGGGATTATTTTTGCCAATTTAAGGCATGTAGATAAGGTGCCAGCTTCCCACGATAAGTTGATTGCCCGAGCTAAAACTTCCAGAATTCGATCAGGCAAATTTAAAAATAGCCTAATAGACAATTCATCAGCACCAGAGCTGTTCCTGTTTCTCACACTTAAAATAGTATCTTTTATTTCTTCTAGAGTTGTAGGGACAAAATAAAATGAGTTGCTTACACTTGTTTTGGACGGAAGATAACTAAGCGGATCAGTAGACTGTGGAATATTTTTTGTCAGTCTTTCAGCTACAGAGCAGTAGTATTTATTAACTACATTCGGACACAATGTACTCTCATTTAATTTTGGAGTGAAGTGGTTTTTGCTTCTGATGTCATTAATGATTGACCAGCTCTCCTTTTGTTTATTGGGTGCTGTAGAGAGGCGCTTGTGATAATACAAGTTTTTAGCCGACCCTAAAAGTTTTCTATACAAAGATCTGTACTTATTAAAGTAAGAGTGGAAATGCAAGTCATTAGTAAACTTTCTGATATAATGAAGAACTCGAAGGTTCTTAGATGACACCTTTAAGCCTTTAGTGAGCCAAGGTTTACTCTTTTTAATCTTTAACTTCCTGACAGGGAATGATTTGTAGAACTTTTTGACCATTTTGCTATGCAATTCTCCTACAGGGTCGAGCGATGAAAAAATTTTCTCCCATGAATCATTATTGCACATTTGGAAAAACTTCCGAAAATTTGAAGAACTATAAATTCTACAATTCTTGTACTTAGCTTGTTTTTGTACGGCTGGCATTGCAAATTTTCCTAAAACGGCTTGGTGATCAGATAGACCGGCATCAATAACCGAACAGGCAACTATTTCAGAACAGATATTTGAACATAAATAATCTATCAAAGTAGACGAGTACTGAGACACACGAGTAGGACAATCAATATGCATATGTAAATTAAAAGAGCCAAAAAGATTAGTCAGTCTTATAGTTGCATTTGTATCACAGTCAAAAAAATTTATGTTTAGATCACCAGCTAGTATCACAGATGAAGATATTGGCAGTAGCACCAATAAGGACTCCAATTTATTGAGGAAGGCACTAATATCCGAATTAGGAGATCTATAAATACAAATAATATAAATGTTTAAACATTTTAAAAATATCACATTAAATTCAAAGTTTTTTTCTTCTAGAAGGTTATTAAACTTATCTATAGGTTGAAGAGAATTATTAGCTAAAAACTTGTCATTTACTAAAATCATGCAGCCACCATGAGCATATATAGTTCTGCAAAAGGTAGATACCACTGTATAACCAGGAATAAAAGTCATCTCATCATATACTGTCTTCAAATTTGATTCTAATACAGAGACCTTTCAAGAAAAAAGTACTATTATTTCAGGTCTGGTACTATTATTTTCCAGCATATTGGACTATTATGAGATTATGCAAGTTGGCAACACTGCTTCAACCTTCAATGAATCCGATCATATATCAGAAATAAATCTCACGTTTTTATATGCACTATAGTTTCTTTCAGATTTAACGAGTGGATGTTATAAAACATCGACACAGTGGATGTGACATAGATTCTACAAAATATTGAATATAAAGGTATATTATTGATGTAATGTCTACGAGAAAACGTTTTATTACTTACTACTTATCTTATAGAATTTATTTAAATGCTAGACTCACTATAATACTTGGATAAGACACATGAAAAATTCAGTGGTTTGTGTTTGAACGTTTAAAAAATAACTATTGGTACCTTTACAATAAAAAAAAATTAAATCATGTCATAAATACATATAGTTTTAGCGAGGGATTTCCGCTATTAAAGCCACTATGCCAATAACTCGAAGCAAAATGAGTTAAACTCAAAAATTGCCTAAACTGAGACTACTTAGTTTAATCATAATCTGAGGTTGCGCAGAAATCGTTAGGAACTGAAGCAGTTTAACAAATGATCATCAAGTTTAAGGACAACTTTACAGACTGGAAATTTGAAATAATTGTGCAATAGGTCCAAAAACATTCTTATAGACTTTCCATTTAGGTAGAGGACCGTAGAGGCTGATTTTGTGAGACATTTAATGACATATATTTAGGCAATCTAGAGCTTTAGTATTAGATTTAGGTTTTTTTGTTCTCAACAGGCATATCTATTTATTAATTTATTAGATATTACACAAACAGAAAAAATCACACACCAAATCAATTCTTGTACTAGCAGAAAAACCAATACCTGTCTAAATGTGTACTACACCCTACCCTACTAAAGAGAGGAGTTGATGTCCCATGGTCCTACTTCTACTAGAGTAAGGGAGGACTCTGTCTAAAAACTGTTACATATACGCTGCAGAATCTTCAAAGTTGGAAGATCCTAAATACTGCAAAATTCTTTTGTCATATTGCAAAGGTTTGGCAACAGTATGGTCGTAAAGCCAGTCCTGCTTTATAATTTCTACCCCAATCTCTGGAGGTGTTTACCCCTCAACCAAAACTTGGACACTTTTTAAAAGCAGAAATACAAGTTTACTAATTGGCTCGGCATTTATTAGAGCTATAGGTAAATTAAGGTTTCCTACATTAAGTTCTAACCGAGGAGCCAACCGCTGATGGTATTTTGGTGTACACTGACTTGCTATTAAATAAATAAATAAATAAATAACTTTATTAATAGCATGAGCTAGCAAAAAATACAATATTGCAGAGGTACATTGAAGCACCATTAAAAAATTCTAACAAATAACAGTAACAATACAAACAATATAATATTGTTCTAAAACTGAGCTTTATCCACAATACCGAAACAGAATTTTTGCACTCAGTGCAAAAATTCTGTTTCGGTATTGTGGATAAAGCTCAGTTTTAGTGCATGTTGCCGAAGGTTCCAAACCCCAACATAGTAATATAATATTGTACAAACAATGTCATTATAACACTAATAGTTTATATGTTCTTTACCATATTTAATACATCAGCTTTTAAAAATATTTACATTACTAGAAGCTTTCACTTTTTGGGGCTGATTATTATAATTTATTTATTTTTTTATTTTTATTTATTTATTTATTTATTAATGGCAATGCCATTTTACAAAATACATTAAGAATAACCACATTTAAAGCACATTCATAAACTAACTTTAAAATATCACAAGAATAACAAAAATATACACCTCACACAAATAAAAATCACACATTTCAGTAATAAACAATCAGAGTAGTAAAATCACACATTAGTTACATCACAAGTGGCTTCTTAAAAAGGACTTAAAACTAACCAGCCTTGAATTGAATAAATCTATGTTATCGTATCTATTATTAAATTGATTAGCCCTATCTAATAAACGAGTTAAAAGGTTGTTTCTGCCATAGTTAGTTGGGTGAAACAGTACAACAAAAAGATTTGTATTTCTACCTCTCCTCACACCAACGTTGAACGGAACCAAGGCAAGTAGTTCGGGGCATCGTATGCCACCACTTAAATCATTGTGTAAAAAATACAAGTCAGCAATCTGCCTCCTAGTCTGCAGAGACTGAAGATTGAACTCCAAGAGAATGTCATCATTCATCATGATAGTCCTCTCTCTGATAACCACATCTAAAAGCAAGTATCCTCAAAAACCTTCTTTGAACTCCTTCAATGGCTTCAACATATACTCCATAAGACGGTGACCAAACAACTGAGCAATATTCCAGCAAGGACTTTACAATAGAACAATAGAGATTACGAAAAGTTAACACTGAAAAATCGGTCGAGATACGCTAAACAAAACCTAGCATCTTATAGGCTTTAGTTGTAATATTAGCAATGTGAACATTAAAAGACATCTTGCTGTCAAAGGTGACACCAAGATCCTTCATATGAGTGCACATAGGCAAAACCGCACTCTTTAGACTATACTGACAATCCAACGGCTGTAATGAACGAGTGAAGGTCATTCGAAAACACTTCGCCACATTTATATCCATACAATTTCTCTCATACCACTCATAAATATAATTGAGGTTCCGCTGCAGATCATCTGCGTCCTGCAAGGAGTCGATGCACTTGAATTTCCTTAAGGTCATCCGCAAAAAATAAGCATTCACTGGAACTGATGTTCTGCACCAAGTCCATCACAAAGATAACAGAATAGGCCCACAGTGGGAACCTTGTGGAACTCCCGATGGCACCTGGATGGGACCTGATAATGACCCATAACACCTAACGTATTGAGTCCTGTCGGATAAATAACTCTCCATCCATTCAAGAATTATCCACTTATACCAAGCTTCCCAAGTTTTGCTAATTGATCAAACTGTTATGAAAAAAAATCATTTTGGCTGTAATTTTTATGAACAGTAGATACATAAAAGTCCTCATTAGTTCTAGTTTCATAATAATTGTGTATATTTACATTATATCTTATATTTGCCAATAAATGTTCAACACACAAACCGTGTTTTATTTTATAAATAATTATTTATAATATAAATATTTTTGGAATTATTTCGGTATTTTTTGGTAATATTTGTCATTTTTGATAATATTTTGTATTATCTGGAAATATTTGGTATTATATGGTATTTTGTCTGGTATTATTGGTATTTTGATTGGTATTCTATTATCTAATATGCGCATGCGCAATAACTATACGCATAATTCACAAGGCACATGTCGCAACTACCTGTTCGATGTCCTAAACAAAGTTGCCAAATGCCCCATAATTACACAGTTAAGGTGGGAAATCAGACGCCTGACGCAGATATTTCAGGACGTTAGACAAGCTGCTGGTACGTATATCACAGGCGTTTGATACAAGATAAAAGATTGAAATTTTTGAATGGGTCTCTGGTACAGTATATTAGATCTCGCCAATCTCAGACTGAACGCGGGTTGTCTAGCTCCTAAACGCGGTACATGAAATGGTATACTTTCCAAAAGAAAGGGACAATCGATCACATCATGGAGAAGCTTATAAAGGAATGTCAGCGATTGTGAGTCTCTGCGCGCCGCAGACAGAGACAGTTCCCTGAATCTAGACAACAAAAGGCTATGATCAAACCCTCTGTCTGGGTAGATACCGTCCTCTCTGAACATAACATCCTTGAGAAATCGCCTCTGAACAGCCTCCACCGACTCAATGTGGCAATCATACAACGGACACCATACAAGTGACCCATAATCTAGCCTTGTTCTAACGAAGGAGTAATAAAGTAGTTTGATGACAAAGATGTTGGTAAAATTTGTGCAGGATAATCTCGAATATTTTGAAGAAGTTACATAGGATGGAGATAGGACGATAATTTTCAATAACTGTTGGGTCGCCCTTCTTATGAACGGGACATACCCTTGCAACCTTCCAGGTTTCGGGGAGCATGCCCAGTTCCAGGATCAGATTGAAGATATGACACACAGCGGCTCGCACAAAACGATGGAACAGTCTCTAACAATGAAGTGAGATGCCGTCTGAGCCAGAGGTGATCTTGTTTTAAAGCTTTTTGCTTGCTACAACTATATCATCAGTAGTTATAGAGTTTAAGTTCATAAGAATACTTGAGAAATCTTACTTGGATTGTTTTCCATTAAAGTCCTATAAAGTTCAAACAAAGGAGCCTGGACATGGCTCGTGGTTTGATAATAATCTGAGGTATATGCGTGATCAACTTAGGTTGCTTGGTGAGATCTGTCAACAATATAATCGTCCTGCTGACATTCTGGAGTATAAATCATTTAAAAAAAACATATAATAATGCGATTAAAACAGCTAAAATAGCTCACAATGATAGCATAATTGTGTCAGCTAAAAATCCAACAAAAGCAATGTGGAAAATCATAAATAAATTGAGAAACTTAGACACTCACGAAGAAATTAGTTCACTTCTCTCACCTTCCGATTTCAACAAATTGCTGTTTTAGTCAGAATGTCTTTCCTGACCTACTAAAGAAGGCTCTTGTTGTGCCTGTCTATAAAAATGGTGACAAAAATGAGGCCAAAAATTACAGGCCCATCTCTTTGTTGCCAGTATTATGTAAGATTGTTGAAAAGTGCATGGCATTGAGGTTGGTGGAGTTCTTTGGGAGGAACAGGTGCTTTACGGAAAGTTAGTTTGGTTTTCGAACAGGCAGGAATACTACACTAATAAATCTTATTGCCAATATTCTTGATTCTTTTGATAATCTCCAATATAATGCTGTTCTTTTTTGCGACTTGAGTAAAGCATTTGACTGTGTTTCCCATGAACTCTTGCTGAGCAAGCTAGCCCACTATAATTTTAGCACAGATAGTGTTAAACTTGTCATTTCCTTCCCAGGCTGTCAGGATGAGTGGGGTGTGTTCTGAGGAAAGGGTTGTGAAAATAGGTGTGCCTCAAGGATCTGTCCTAGGGCCGACTCTATTCCTAATTTATGTAAATGATCTTCCTTTAAACAGCGGTAAAGAAAAATGTTTGCGGATGTCACCACCGTCTCCCGGTCAGTGGGATTAGTTGATCAGGCAGTTGTACAGCTTGAAGCTATACAGGCAAGAGTAAAGGTCTGGTTTAATGAAAATAAGCTCCTCATGAATGAAGACAAAACAGAAAAATTGGTTTTCTCTCTCAGAGATTCTAGAAACGTCAATGAGAATAGGGAGAGTGTTCGGTTCATTGGAGTGTTCATTGACCCCACTCTGAGATGGGATGTCCAAATTAATCAGGTTTCATCAAAGCTTAGCAGGGCCTTTTTTGTTCTTTGTAACCTTTCCCATGTCATCGTACCATCCTATATTTTCACTCTGCAATGACATATGGTATTTCGGTTTGGGGTCACTACCCACTTGTGGCTAGAGAAGGGCTATCCGAATCATGGCGGGTCTGGGTTTCAGGGAGGATTGCAGACAAGCATTTAAACATTTTAATATACTTACATCTCATTATATACTAGAGAACTTGATGTATGTGAAGAACAATGAGGATAAATTTGGAGTGCATGGTGGGGTCCACGGCTATGATACAAGACCAAAAAAAAAACTTACTCATCCCAGCTTATCATAGGTTGAAAAGGTGTCAAGCTGGCCCAGGCTATCTGTCTATAAAATTCTTCAATACTCTCAAATTTAAGAGTGAATTGGGCAGATTTTGTGTTTAAATTGTTTTTATTCATTTGATGAGTTCTTTATACATATATTTTGATGTTTTCTATTTTTAAACAAACATTTTAGTATAATTTTATTGTATTATTCTACTGTAGTTTAATTGTATTGTGTCTAACAGCAAGCTTTTATTGTACTTTTTTATATAATAATGATATTTTCTGGTATTTGGTTTTGGTATTATTTGTCAAAGTCAAAATAAGCTTTATTATTTAAAGACAGGTGTCTCATTGACAAAGCAGGACTTAAAATAATGAAAATATATGTACATACAGAGACAAAGTAAGCTTAGCTTAACCCTAACAACAATTTGTTAATAAAATACACACAGAGAATTGAAAACCATAGCACATTAAAAGTTATCGCAATAAAATTCTTTCAGACTATAATATGCTACACCAACTAGCAAATTCCAGACTCTTTTCCTAAACAGTTTCAGAGAAGGAAGAGATGTTAAATGCCTTGGAAGATGGTTGAAGATTTAAATGCTTTCGTATATGATTGACTTTTTAATCAAGGCGGAGCGGGGTATTGGTAACATTAAATTAGTGACATTACGAGTTACATAAGATGGATTTTGCGAGGTAAAATTCTGTTTATTTTTATGAATGAGAGTTACCGTTTCTAAAATAAATAGACCATACAGAGTCAAGATCTTCTCCCTTTTAAACAATGGTCTACAGTGATCCTTGGTTTTTGCTCCACAGATATATCTAATGGCACGCTTCTGAAGAACAAAAAGAAAGTCCATAAGTACTGGCTACAAAACCCCCAAAAGCCTATTCCATATCTCAGTCTCGATTCAATTAGGGCAAAATATACAGTTTTTGCCAATGAGTGTCAAAGTTCAATGGCAGCTATTTCAACTGCAAAGCAAGCAGATGCAATTTCTTTAGAAAGGGACAAAACATGAGGCTCAAAGCTCAATTCACTGTCAATTACAACACCTAGAAATTTTGATTTGGGATGACACTCAATCATCATACTATTGACTGTAGGATGCTCCAGGTTGCATCTAAATGATACGACATTGAAAAGAAGAAGATTTGCGTCACACCAGGATTTGTGTCTTTGAAGATATGAGGAAATTGCTTGTTTCAAGCTGAAATATTAAGCCAAGCAAGGTCATTTATAAAAATTAGGAACAAAAGTGGTCCCAGATCTGAACCCTGTGGAACCACCCATTTATTTTTTAAAACTTCAGATTGAAATCATCCTACACAAACCTTCTGACAACCACCAGATAAATAGGAATCAAACCAAGACAGTGCAACACCCCTAAAGCCATAGTGATTGAGCTTCTGCAGCAGAATCTGATGACTAACACAATCAAAAGCTTTTGATAGATCACAGAAAGCTGATGCATTGGCCCATCCAGTATTAATACCATAATAAAGGCCCTCCAAAAACTTAAAGATGGCATCGTATTACGATGCTCCCGGAAGCCATATTGAATAGGGGTTAACAGGTTAGGTAATTTTAAAAATGAAATTACTCTAGTCTTTACCAGTTTCTCTACAATCTTCGATAAGTTAGAGAGTAGTGATATAAGTCTAAAATTTGATGGGTCTTCCAGATAACCTCCCTCAGTTAACCGAAAACCGGTTATTTTTTTCCAATAACCGAACATCGGTTATTGCCATTTTCATTTCAATGCTCACAACAAAATAAATATCAAGTTAATAATATTGGCTGACTGTTGAAACTATGGAGGGCTACAGCCCTTCATACTTGAGGAACAACCTCTCTAAAATTAGAGAATAAAAGACACCAGATTCCCATGATTTATTTATTGATTGGACTAAAATATTCAAAACATGATCTGGAATATTAAGAAACAGTCTTATAGAAAGTGCATCATCCCCAGAGCTTATTTTATTCTTAATATCTAGTATTACTCTCTTCAATCCTCGAAATCAGTCGGAGTGAAATAAAATGAATTATTGACACCAGTGTGATTGGAGAGAAAGCTAAGTGGGTCAACATCCTGAACTATATTCTTTGTTAGGTTTTCAGCCACCGAACAATAAAATTTATTTATTAGGTTTGAGTCTAACTCATTATCCCCAATAGTCGCAGAAAAATGGTTTCTTTTGCGTATGTCATTTACAATAATTGACCAACTCTCTTTTTGCCTATTTGCTGCATTTGTAAGACGATTAGCATCATAAGAAATTTTAGCCAGTTTTATAAGTCTTCTATAAATTGATCGGTAATTATTAAAGTAATTGTGGAAATGACGATCATTTCGCCCTTGTAGAGCAAAAAGGGGCAAAGCGCCAAAATTCGCAATATTGTGATTTTCTGCTCAACGGCTTTTCAAAAGCATAAAAATGCCGAGCGCCAGACAACCAACTGCAAGCACAAAGGGTTAAACCGAAATGAGAGCAGAAAGGTTCCAAGTGTCTGCCAAAGGTGGTTGGCCTCTTGTCCTAAAAATTTTTCTGCAATTTTTCGTCTCATGGAGGTACCATGATCCTTGTGAACCGGGAGTCGGCCTGTAAGCATAACTTTTCGGAGGTCACGAAGTATGATAACTTGCGGCAAGAGAACGAGTTTGAGTTCTCGATGGCATATAGTAATGTTAGAAGATTGTATTTGTTGTGTATGTATAGGCCACCTTCTAGTAGCGCCCGTGTTTTCGTGGAAAGATTGAAGGAATTATTAACTAAGCTACCTGCCGATTCGCTTATTATAGTGGCAGGCGATTTTAATATTAATTATAATGATAAGTCAGTGGTTACCTTATCGTTGATTAATCTGTTGTCCTCTTATAATATTGTAATGCATGTTGATGCCCCGACACGAATATCCCAGTTCTCAGAGTCGTTAATTGATTATGTGTGCTCCAATTTCGGCAGAAATAATGTACTCTGTAGGGTTACACCGTCTGCTTTATCAGACCATGAGGCGGTTGTATGCAAGTTTAAGTTAAAAGGCAAAGAAAAAAAGGTTTTAAAGTCCAAATATGGTAGAATCTATAGTGCCTCAAATTTTCGCAAATTTGTAAATTTGTGTAATGCTGCAAATTTTTTGATTGGGACAGAGGATAAACTCACTACATTTCACGAGAACTTAACTGGCTTGTTTAATAGGGCTTTCCCTGTTCGAAAAATAAGAGCAAAAAAAAGGAAGCCATGGCTCACGCTTGGTTTGCGGGTTTCTGCTAACAATCTTCGGTCTCTACATTACATCAGAAAATATACAATTAATATTGGATTTTTTACCTACTTCTCGAAATATAGGTCCATATAAAGGAAGATTATTCGACAGGCTAAAGCTATGTATTACAATGATAGACTTAACAATGCTCAAAGCAAAATTAGAGAATCGTGGAAAATAATAAATGAATTAAACGAGAATCCGATTAGTGCTCCTGAAGCAGAGGTGGATATTGAAACTTTCAGTGACTTTTATTGCTCTGTTGCCGCTGGGTTGACTCGTGGTATGGCTTGTGCAGTGGATCCTCTTTGTTATCTGGAAGATCTGCATGTGGAAGACTACTGTCATCTGTGTCCTACTGATTTACTTGAAATTAAGGAAGTTATTTGTGAGATCTTAGGCAGAAACAGATATGCTGCAGACCATGATGGCGTCTCTGCAAAGATTTTTGCGAATCTACCTGATAATGTTTTGATGAGTCTCTCTGTGTGTATCAATGAGAGTTTTGAAAAGGGTAACTTTCCTGCCTGCTTGAAGTTGGCACATATAGTCCCCATATATAAGGGTGGAGAAAAAAATGACCCTTCAAACTATCGTCCAGTTTCTTTATTACCTACACTTTCCAAGATAATTGAAAAAATTGTCAAACGACGTGTAACAGAACATTTGAATAAGCATAGTCTGTTGGTTCCCTCTCAGTTTGGATTTCAAACATGCAAAAGTACTGGCGACGCTATGTATGCTCTCTTGGAGAACATATACGGTGCCTTAAATTCCGGTAACTCTGTAGCGGCAGTATTCTGTGACTTTTCAAAGGCCTTTGATTGTGTGGATCACGGAATACTGCTGCGCAAATTAATTAAATATGGCTTTGTGGGTAAAACATATCAATGGTTTTCATCTTACTTGAATGACAGGTCTCAGAGTGTTGCTTGGTCGGGGGATCTTCTACCTGTAGACTAGTAAATTGTGGAGTGCCGCAGGGGTCAGTGCTTGGGCCAATTCTGTTTCTGTTGTACATTAACGACCTCGCTAAAGTAAAAATGGAAGGACGATTTACCCTATTCGCCGATGACACTACTCTGACGTGGCAGAATACAGATGATGTCCGATTGGCACAGTCAATTGGGTCAGATTTAATGGTGGTAAAAGAATGGTGTCAATCGAATATGTTGTGTTTTAATATGTCAAAAACCAAGATTGTTTCGTTTAACTGTAGTGTTGACAATGTAAATATAATTAATAGCACCATAGAATCCAAAAGCAATGTCAAGTTTTTAGGATTGCATATTGACGATAAATTGAAATATTCTACACATGTCGAGTTGCTGACTAAAAAAGTATCGAGTGGTTGTTATGCAGTTAAAACTATTTCTAGAGAGTTGGGTGTGGCGGAGGCTCGTATGGTCTACTTTGCTCTGATTGAGTCACACTTATCCTATGGTATCGCATTTTGGGTTTTTTTTTTGTAGTCGGCAGCTATTTCAGTCAGTGTTTGTGTTGCAAAAGCGTGCTGTCCGCTACATATCTGGAGTTGGTACTAGAGAGCATTGCCGACCTCTCTTTGTAAAAAATAGAATATTGACTTTGACGTCATTGTTTGTTTTGGAGACGGCCTCTCTGATGCATAAAACTCTTATGCTTGGTCCTCAAATTGTTCGCTCCGCTTATAATACAAGGGGATCCAGTGACTTGCCTTTGCCTATTCCGAGATCAACTCTGGCTAAGCAGTCATTAATTTATGAGAGCAGAAAGATATATAATCATATTCCTGTTGAAATCAGAAGCACTCAAAATGTTAAATTGTTTAGAAAGAAAATTAAAGTCCTGTTATTACCTAGACCATTCTATACATTGCAGGAATACTATGACGAATCTTTTTTGCATATAACATAAATAAACCTATTTCTATTTCTACTTATGGGTTGATTGTGTATTTTGATACTAATGATCGGTATGTATTTAGTGTTTCTTGATCTTATGTCTTTTAAGCTTGTTTGATCAGCCAAAAAGTTCTTCTGAAATGTTGAGAGTCACTTTTATTATATTATTTTAGATTAAATTATGTCAAATTGCCATGTTTCTGGTATTTAGTAAGTTAGGTGCTATTTTACAAAAATTGGACTGTAATCTTGATAGTATATATTTTTTATTTAGCTATCCTGTTTTGGATTTTTATTATTTGTGTTATTGACGTGTAAAAGCAAAGTATTTGTATTGTTACTAATAAATATTTCTATTTCTATTTCTAAGAAGCGTTGTTGCCTTGATTATTGTTGAGAGTAAGTTCTCGGGTACCTATGCTTTTACTCTTTTATTGATTGACTTCCTACTGTACTGTTGGATTTTAACAAATTTTAGAATATTTTGTTTTTAGTGTTTTTGTTTTTTTTACTTCTGTATGTTAATTTTAGTAATGAGTGACTTTTTTCTGTCTATTGACTCTATATTTAAAAAAAAATTACTTATTGTGTATTTTTTAGCTTTGTCAATAAGATCTACTTCTTGGACAATAAAGCACAGTTTTGAATTTGAATTTTAAATTTGAATAAGGTGCCGAACAATTTACGAATGCAGTTGGAACTTTTTTGCTTTGCTTTCATTAGATCGAAATATCACTACTCGATTTTTTTATTTCGTGTTATAAGTATCCTACTGCTTGTAACAACTTTCAAGAAGAATGTTTATTATATTGAGCTTTAATTTGTAATCATTTTCACAGAAGTTATTTTTGTATTCATAAATAAATATATTAACGCAGTTACTTCAGCAGTTTTGATTAATAAATTAAAAAGTCAAGCTTTTAAATAATATAAATTTCAAAATTAGCCAAAGAGCAAGAAGGGGCCAAGCTTCATTTTCTTTCAAAATAAAAAGTTTTTCAAAAAGCGCAATAAGGCAAAATGTAGCTATTATAGCAATACTTATTCATACGAAAACTCATAAGAAACGAATAAGCACAAAAAGTAGAATTAAATTATAACTGAAGAAATTCAGTTTTTCTGCTCCCCTCTACAATTTTATATTTGGCGCTTGGCACCTTTTTGCTCTACAGGGGCGATTTGTAAATTTTCTTATATAATGGAGACTTCTTAGGTTTCTAGAAGACACCTTCAAACCAGCAGAAAACCAAGGTTTTCTGTCTCGTATTTTAATAGCCCTTACTGGAAGAATGATGTGAAAGATATTCATTAAACTGTTATGAAATTCACCAACAGGATCATGTGATAACAGAACATTATCCCAAACATTAATATTGCATTGCTGGTAAAACCTATTATAGTTTGAAGCACTAAATATTCTACCCAGTTTATATTTGGATGGTTTTTTTAAAGGAAGCATTGCAATCTCGCACAAAACTGCATTATGATCAGATAAGGCTGCTTTAACAACTGAACATTAAATTTGTTTGGGGCATACATTTGAACATACATAATCAATTAAGGAAGATGAAAACTGTAACACACGAGTTGGACATTTAACATGGATTCTTAGGTTAAACAAACAACAATCATCAGTCTTATGGTTGCAAGTGAGTCTGAATTACAATAATATGTTCTTGAATATGTTTAAATCTCCAGCCAATATCACAATTGCAGAAATAGGCAATAGTGACAATAATAAAGGTTTAGTGTTTTTGAAAATACAATAACAAACTCTAAAATCTTTTCCTCTAAAAGATGATGAAATGTTGTCATTGGTTGAAAATAATTAACAGTGAGCAACTCAGAACCAAGAAGTATTTTTTTTTTTTTTGCCCTTAAAGTTCGTTCTATGATTGTGTGTTAAATTTTCGTCCTGTAAAACTCTAAAAATTCACCGGATCGAGTGTGTTTTAATTTGTGATTTTTGGCACATGGGATAATTTAGTGGCAATTAGTCTAATGAACAATTCGGCACGGCGTTTTTGATATTGGGTCTTTTGATATTTGGTTGATTTGCATTTTACATACTGCATACTCGATCGAAGTCGCAAAAAAAAAAGAACATTTACTGATAAGGAACTTGAAATTGTTTATGTTTAATATAAACACGACAGGTCAGTATTTACAATTTTATTGAAAGATGGATGGAAATGAAAATGAAGCCAAGTGTTTTAAATGTAGGGATGAGGTCACTGAGGACCAATATTATAAATGCGACTCATGTTTAAGAAAAATACATAAATCCTGTGCTAACCTAACGGCTTCAGAGGTGAGATGTATGCCAATTCAGAGGCGACTATTGCTATTCATATGTGATGATTGCAGAAAACTTTTAGCCAGAATGCCATATATGGTAAACCTTATTGAGACCATAAAAAAAGATATTGATGAATTGAAGTCTGCATCGTCTGGTAGTTCATCTGTGTTGCAGAAGCCCTTTTCTGAGGTGCTAAAGGCAAGTGTAAAAGAAGGTAAAAATTCCACAAACAATGAGAATGTTCCAGCATTAATAGTGAAGCCGAAATCTGCCCAGAATACTGACATTACAAAAGGAGATATTCAGAAAAATGTTAATCCTACTACATTAAATATTGGTGTGAAAAATATAAAAAGCACCAAAAGGGGTAGCGTAGTTGTTAAATGCGTAGAGATAAAATGAAAAGAAGATTGTTAAGAAATTATAGTGCAGTATTGGAAAGCGAATATAGAACATATCGTAATTGTCTTAATAAATTAATAAATAAGGCTAAAAATAATTACTATAAAAGTCAAATTGAAGTGAATAAAAATAACATGAAAAAAATTTATGAAATTATAAAAGATGCAACATATGAAAATTCTAACTTAAAAAATAATATTAACATACTGAATGATAATGGTGAGACTTTTGATTGTGATTTTGATATGGCTAATTATATTAATGATTATTTTATAAACGTTGGTGTAGAAATGGAGAAGCATATTGCGACACCTGATCAGGCATGCGCATTGGGGCCTGCCATACCAAACTCTATGTTTCTCTCTCCTCTAACTAAAAATGAATTAATCGAACATATTTCAATGCTGAAAAACAATAGTTCCCCTGGACATGATGGAATATCCTC
>MU187257.1:6896-32251 GCA_016904865.1 Pissodes strobi | reverse complement strand
ATCCAGAGGGCGTTGAATGAAGAAGTGCTAACACTTTATTAATAACCATATATATATTTTAAAAATGAAAAGTCGCTGTTTTCAGTTATTTTTTTAAATTCACGATTCACGAACGACCGATTTTGCATAAAATTCACAGTCTAAAAATTTGGCGACCTATTTTCGCCATCTCTACTGGCGACTGGCGACATGTAAAAATGTAATTTGGCAACGCTGTTTACAGCATAAAATATTTATTTATTATTTACATTTATATTTGATCCATTTCTATTGCTTTATTAAAGTATATATTTTGTAACTCTACACCAATAATGAGTAACGGACTGGATAAAAATCAGTTAGCTGCAGTATTACAAGTTTTAAAAAAGTATAATTTGAAGGTAGGTCGGTCTCAAACCATTCTACAAATCTTCCTAACAGGGAAATATTTACATTCGAATTCACAGCAATGTTCTGGTTTCCCTTTTAATCTAAGGGCCTAAGAAGTACTTCATTATTTCTATTTTTTTAAGGGCACTGAGGAACAACTGAGAAAAGAGGCTAACCTTTCTGAAGTCGTAGATCAAAAAGATTCCGATGTAAGTAGTGTTCTGACAGGTTACAAAAGCGATGGCGACCCGGAGACCTATGAGGCTTCTTACATAGAACTTAAACGCTTTGTGGAAAATTCACTTGATATTTATAAACACGAACTCGGAATGATTTTGTACCCTGTACTTGTCCATATGTACCTTGAGCTAGTTTACAATGGGCATACAGCCAAAGCTATATCATTAATGAAAAAATTTGGGCCTGAGCAAGATATATACTATCAAGATGATCTGAAAAAATTGGCTATGGTAACACGGCGTGAGCACATGAATGGAAATGAATTGACCGACACATTTAAATCAAACCAGTTTATTATTAGAATGTCCAGAGATACACTGTCACTTCTAAAAAGGCATATGAATGACAAAAAGGCTTCTGTATTGCTAAATATTGTGTTGGAACATCTTTACTTTGACATGTATGAAGGGGTTGCTAGAAACAAAACTCAGATTGATGCGACATCGGGGGCTGTTGGTGGGGACGCTAAAAGGCAAGGTAAGTCAGACTCATCCATTTTATTTCATTATATAAGTACTAATTTTTTTTATATATTTATTTACATACATTTTATATACCGGGTGGTGCATATTTGCTCCCCTGTTGACTTTAGAGCAAAGTTGTAAGGATACTTTTTCAAGGTCTCTGTATGGTAAATACAGATGCGAAATTTGAACAATTTTGGACAAGCCGAACTTAACTTATTTAAATAAAATTGCAGCTAATTTTTTATTAAAATTCAACAGGTAATACTGCAGACACCAGCATTAATTAAACTTGTCAACCTATGATTTGTCACTGTCAAAAGTAATTTGAAAGTAAACTACCGTTTGCAAATTTTATTTGACATTGACAAATCATAGGTTGACAAGTTTAATTAATGCTGGTGTTTACAGTATTACCTGTTGAATTTTAATGAAAAATTAGGTGCAATTTTATTTAAGTTTGTTGGTTATGTTGTGGTAAACAAATCGAAATGTTATAAAGTTAAATCTGCTATTATTCAGCAAATTAAAAGTCATCGCAACTTAAATACTGCTCAGAGTGGCTTGTAAAGTCGTTTTAAATAATAGGACCAAAGTATTTCTGTGTCTTTTGTCTGAATATTCTATGATAAATTTTTTTGAGGTTGGATCCACAACAACCGCAATATGAGTCTAAATGAGCCCCAAATTTGCTACCTGTGCAATGTCAGTTGCCTTCCCAAGGAAGATAAAAGCACCGCTTTTGGATTTCCGTGCGATTCCTGTAGCAGACCAATATGTAAGACTTGCAGTGGCGTAAAAACTGTAACTGAGATTCGTGCTATTCTCCTTCAAACTAGGACCTGCATTTTTTGGTGCCCGGGCTGCAAGGAGATAAATTTGGCGGGCAGGATCACTGCTGCAACTGCCGTTTGCGGCAACAGTCTGGATCCCGCTACACCAACATCCAACAACATCAATAAGGCAACGGAAATTGAAAACACCTATCTCAAGTTACTGAATACAGAGATGGATGATAAAAACAGTATTCTAAAGTCCAACAACAGCCTTCTGGAGCAGAGAATCGTCGCACTGGAGTCTGAACTGGGTGTTCTTCGTGACGCCTCTGCACCTCAGGTAGATGATGCCACTCCTGATAAGTCTGCACCTCGACCGCAGCAGTTTGAAATTGAGAGTCTGTTTTGTGAACTCAAGGAGAGAGAAAGCCGCAAATTCAACTTCATGCTATTTAACTGCCCTGAGTCAACCACTAACATCAGTGAGGTTGCTAGAGATGTGGTAGACCATTGTCTCGGAACAGAAACTCAGGCAGGTTTTCAAGTGTTTCGCATGGGAAGAGTGGTCGCTGGTAAGAATAGGCCGATAAAAGTTATCTGTAATTCAGGTAACTTAGCTAATGACGTTATACGCAATTCAAAAAAAATCAAAACACACGGTACCCTTAAGCATCTGTCAATTAGTGATGACAAAACTCCTCAGCAAATACAAGAGTATCGCAAACTCAAACAGCAATTGGATGAACGTGTTAGAGCTGGTGAGGCTAACCTGAAAATTATTTACAAATATGGATCACCTAAGATTATCACCACCAACCATACTGTTAATTTAAACTGATTAAGTTGTCTAACAAGAATATACAAATAACTTACCAAAATGCTAGGGGTCTAAATACTAAAACCGATGATTTCCATAAATCTGTTTCTCACTGTGAAAGCCATCTAGTGGCAATCACAGAGACATGGATCCAGGATGGCCTATTTAACAATGAACTGTTTAATGACAACTATGTGGTCTACAGAGCTGACCGTAAACTCGATCTCATGAATGTCACAAGGGGTGGAGGCGTGCTTCTCGGTGTTAGGCACGACCTTAAAGCATCAAGGCTCAATTTGGAGGAACTAGAGGGACTTGTGCCTGATATTGATGTCTTGGGCTGTAAGTTTTACTTGAATGACTCGGTTGCATTTATTTTTATTGTTTATATTCCACCTAACTCTCCCGCTAACTCACACCAGAGCCTATTTCAATATTTCTCTATATATGAACCTATTCAGAACAACAAAGTTATCTTTATCGGGGACTTCAACCCCAACTCAAATGCAAAAACAACTCAATTAAATGATTTCTTAGCACTGTGTGACTTTACCCAATTCAATACTCTCTCGAACGCTTGGGGAAACTTATTGGATCTTGTTATTGCTAACATTGAGTGTGAGGTAACTAGGGATCAACTGCCCCTGGTTCCTGAGGATCCTGCCCACCCCACTCTTAGTGTTGCATTTGATATGCAGCTCAGGACAGATACTGGGTTTGGGGACTTTCCATGCTCCAACACAAGTAGAAACTATAACTTCAATAAAGCTAATTACAACCTAATGTATCATCTACTTAATGTCACTGATTGGAACCTAATAATTAATGAGCCAAATGTTAATATAGCGGTTGATCACTTCTATAATAGACTTTATAACATCCTTGACCAATCTGTTCCCTTATATGCTGTGAAGTCCGCTATAGTTAAGTACCCCACCTGGTATACTAGAGACATTATTAACAGTCTGAATGTGAAGGATCACCTCCATAAAAGATACAAAAGGTCTGGCTCAAGCTTGGACTACCAAGCATACTCAAATAAAAGACGGACTGTTAAGGTGTTGATCGACATTGCATATAGGACATACATAAATAATACTGAATCATCTATCAGGAGCAATCCTAGTCACTTCTGGAAATACATTCGACAAAAGCGCAATAAAACACGTATTCCAGGAACGTTGACCCTCGGTCAGACTTCCCTTGATTCTCCACAAAGTATAGTAGATGGATTCGCTGAGTTTTTCAGGAGTGTTTATGAGGTTTCTTCTGACTTTGACTTGGATGGTCTAAATGAGCCTGGCAATTCCCAAAATATCACTATCACTCACATAACTGAATCTGAGATATTCGAAGCACTAAGGAAACTGAAGAACTCACATACCTCTGGTCATGATAAGATACCCTCCTTCATCCTGCGTGACTGTGCTCAATGTCTCACGGTGCCACTGCACCACATATTTAGTGTGGCGATCCAGACCAACATGTTTCCTGACCGCTGGAAAATAACTAAGATCTGTCCAGTGTTTAAGGGTGGGGATATAAACAACATCTCAAATTATAGGCCAATTTCTATTTTGTCCAACTTCTCTAAGGCCTTTGAGGTGTGTATATATGATAATCTCTTCCATCAGGTTAAAAACTTAATTACTCCCGCTCAACATGGTTTTTTTACTAAACGCTCAACTGTAACTAATTTGACTACATTTCTAAAAGAAGCCTATCAAGCTATAAATACCAAAAAACAACTCGATGTCATATACACGGATTTCTCGAGGGCATTTGACAAGTTGGATCATGGCCTAATTGCTCAAAAAATGTTCAAAATTGGTTTTCATAATAACCTGATAAACCTACTTATCTCTTATCTCAGTGGCAGGTCCCATTTCGTTGAATACAATGGTTTTCAGTCCATTGATTTTAATGCGACCAGCGGCGCCCCTCAGGGAAGTAATCTCGCTCCCCTGATTTTTGCCATATTTGTCAACGATATCACCCAAAACATCTCGTCAAACTGTTTACTGTTTGCGGACGACCTCAAACTGTATAGATTTATCAATAACTTGCATGATTGTACTGAGTTACAGAAGGACATTGATACACTATCGTCTTGGTGCAGTAATAATAAATTACATCTTAACATAAACAAATGCAAATCGATGACCATCTCGAATCTCAATCACGAATTAGACTTTAACTATCAAATTGATTCCAGTGATCTTTCCAGTGTTGATTCAATCAGAGACCTGGGGGTCTTGATTGACAAAAAACTCTCATTTAATGACCACATTGATCATGTGGTGCAATCAACATTAAAAACCCTAGGGTTTATCATTAGGTCTACAAAAGAGTTTGAAAATTTGGACAGTCTTATCACTTTGTTCAACTCTTTAATAAAATCTAAATTGCAATATGCTGCTCTGGTGTGGTTTCCGAGTCATCAAGTACATGTGGACAGGCTCGAATATGTTCAACGGCGATTTCTAAAATATCTAAGTTTCAAACAGGACGGGTTTTACCCTCCAAGAGGTTTTGATCATCAGTTATTATTAAAAAAGTTCAACTTCCTTTCACTCAAACAAAGTACAATTCTACAAAGTCAACTTTTCCTGTTTAAATTATGTAACAATCTTGTCGACTCTGCTGATCTTCTTAATGGTCTTAATTTTTCTGTACCAGTAGTGAACACACGTTCACACCGCAAATTTTACCTAGAAAATTACTCCACCTATCTTGCCAGAAGTGAGCCTATATATCGAGCCTGTTCATACTATAATGCTCTGCAGAGCAACATTGATATAGACTTATTTGTGGGTTCAGTCAAATCTTTTAAGAAGCAAATCTTGCCAGTTGTCTATACTCTATAAACCCATTTTGATTGTTTTTTTTTCTTTTAATACTTTTGTTCTGTTTAGTTTTAGTTTTAATTGGCATTTAATGTGATTTGGTTCTTGTGGCCGAAATATGACATAAGTGTGATGTTCTTCTTATTGTCCAATTGTTTAATTTGTAGGATTAAGTGTCGCTGGTGTCTGATTTATTGAATTTTTTTTTTATATACATATTTTAGGTTCTAGTAAGTTTTGTTTATATGTGCATTAATTGTCTTCTTATTGGGATTATTCCTGTTAGACAATAAAGAATTGAATTGAATTGAATTGAATTGAATTTAAATAACTTAAGATTGACTTGACCAAAATTGTTCAAATTCCGCATGTGTATTTACCATACAGAGACCTTGAAAAAGCCTCTTTACAACTTTGCTCTAAACTCAACAGGAGAGCAAATATTTGGGCAGTATAAAATTTGCATGGGATTTCCTATGTTTCCAATCACGATGCACCACCCGGTATGTGTAAACAAGCGTAGATTACCACATTATGAACAGAAGTATCAAATAGAATTTATATTTGCTTAAGAGGTTTTAAATTTTAGACAACAAGACCAAAGTTTACTATGGAATTCCAAAAGCTCCAGACATTCAGATCTTGGCAGCACCAGTTGAAGATGAAGAGGAGCCGCCTGAACAGGACAATCCTGACAAACCAAAAAAGAAAAAGTCTAAAAAGGATCCATTGCTTTCAAAGAAAACTAAGTCTGATCCGAACGCACCACCAGCAGATAGAATTCCGGTGCCTGATTTGTATGTTTAACATTTTATTCTTTTAAGATCCTAGTATGCTCTCTTAAGATATTTGAGTAGTTACTATGGAGCTTACCTTGATAAACTTATTACCATTGGACTACTCATTTACTCAATGTGTTTCCAGGAAAGACAATGATAAAATTGAGAAACTAAAGGCTTTGCGAGAAGCCTCCAAAAGGGCTAATTTGGGACCAGAAAATCTACCTTCATGTTGCTGCTATACTTTACTAAATTCAAATTATACGTAAGTTGAAATTTTGTACTATAGCATTTCTAATTTAACCATTCTTTAATCAGTTTTGCATGGTCATAGATGTTGAAGAAACACCCCAACATGTGTATTAACTTGTCTTTTTTACCATACTTATAGTTTGGGGATAACACCCTGTATGTTTGCAGTATGATTGAGTCATAATTAAAACCCAAATAGATTTGTTTCACCCCATGTAAACTGCAATTTGTGCATTTAAAGCCTCATACTTCAGATAGTCCTTAGTCCAAACCTGAATTGTCAATTTCATTATGTATATAAAACTATCGCTGGAAATATAGCTAGTTGTCACTCTCCGTCAAGGAAAACGTTTTTAAACATTTAAATTTAATATATCTTTGTCTTCGTCATTGTTGTTTAAATAACAATATGTCAAATAAAGAAAGAACATTTTTCTACCCTCCTAAATGCATCCCGCGTCCTCCCAATTTTCCGCTCTCTTCTCCCTGATGGCGCCTAGGAAAAATTTAAGTTAGTTGAAGGTTGAAGTCGAAGAAGTGCCTTACAACCATTCAACGTTAATCCATCGGCCTCTGTCGCCGCGCTGCTTGAGTTTGGTGCCAAGAACATCAGCCTCTCTCACTGCCCTGTTTGACGCCAAGATATTTAATCATTTTCTTATTTGTTTGCACAGATATTTAGAAAATATCTGCTGTACTGTTTGTGGTGGCATTTTGTTTGTTATTTATTTATTTATTTGTCACAAGTATCAACAGCTACAGGAGCCAATTACAGATACCAACTTAAAACTAAAGAGATCTACATGAATAAAGTATACTAAGCCAAAAAGACAATAAACCTTAAAGTAAAAACTAAAAACTAGTATAAAATGTACACTAAAGCAAGACATCTATGACTACATGCCAGTTTAAAAAAACATTAAAATTTCAAAATTGATTATAAGATATATAAACAGTCAGAACGCACATACGAGTCCTATAAAACATATTAAAAGATTACCTGGTAACTATGTCGATTTTAGTTTTATTTATAATAATTTTCTTAAATTCATTAAAACTAGTCAAGTCAATGTCTATATGAGAGGCATACAAGTTAAAATAATAGCAGAGTTTATATATTGGCGAATTTTTGTAAAGATTAGTACGTGGATATGCCAAATAAAACATTCTTGAGTTGCGGGAATTTAATCTGTTAATTGCAAAAGGAAATTCTTGAAGAATATCAGGGCAATCAATTTTGTTCTTTAACATTTTAAAAACAGTACACAAGAATATTTTAATTCTCCTCTTATCCAGAGAAAGTCTATCAAACACCGCCAATAAGTGTTCATTGTCGCAACCTCTCTGGGGATAAACACCAAATTTCCTGTAGTACATGCACTTTAAAAATCTCCTTTGTACGCCCTCAATCAGTGATATCCAGACATTATATTGAGGGGACCAAATGACGGAGGCATATTCCAAGATTGGCAACACCAAGCAATCAAAAAGATGCAAACTGACCTCAATGCTAAGCTCCTTGGTGGATCTGGCAACAAATCCAGAAATCTTCTGAGCACTCTCAACCTTCGACAAGATGTGGAAAGAAAATGAAAGATTGGTGTCAAAAATAACTCCTAAATCCTTTTGTTGGGTTACTCTTTGCAGTTGCTCATTATTTAAAAGATAATCAAAAACAATAGGGTTATTTTTAAGTGTAAACGACATACAAGCACACTTACTGACATTTAACTTAAAACTGTGAATATCACACCAGTTCGCAACCTCACAAAAATCATTTTGTAAGATGTGACAATCTTCAACGGAATCTATTTCTAAAAAACACTTGAAATCATCAGCAAGTATAAGACCCTTTGCCTTTTTAATTTTACGAATTATTCCATTAATGGCTGCCAAAAATAAAAGGGGTCCAAGGTTGGAACCCTGAGGAACCCCAGAGGTGCTCTTAAAAATATATGACCTAGATCCCTTAATTTCCACATATTGAAATCTATGACTTAGGTATGCCTGAATCAATCTAATAATGTATGTAGGTACATCTAAATCTGACAAAGATTTTAGAATCATACAATGTCTCACCCTATCAAAAGCCTTCTCCATATCTGTATATATAACATCAACCTGAGATCTTTTATTGATAGCTTCGTGGACATATTGGCAAAAGGAGGTGAGATTTGTGATAGTGGATTTTCTTGGTAAAAACCCGTGTTGACATGAAGTAATGCGGCCCGAAATTTCATGATATAATCGCTCAAAAATAATCAACTCAAAGACCTTAGAAGTGGAGCTCATAATACTAATCGGTCGATAATTTTTTATTTCATGCCTAGAGCCGGATTTGTGTATAGGAAGAATTTTGCTAACTTTCCATCTATCTGGATATGTTGCGGTTTTGAGGATGAGGTTAAAAAGATGTTTTAATGGTGGCAATAAATAATCACGACAACCTTTTAAGATATACGCTGGAATGCCATCTGGGCCAATTGCTTTGTTCGCTTTAAAGCGCCTTTAAAATTTCATCCTCAGAAATTAGTTGACTACAGAAAAAATACATGGGCTCCGTGGGTGGAAAGTCTAAATCGTTGTCGCTTATATACACTGACTTGAAAAAATTGGCAAACCCATCTGCAACCTGTTGAGAACCTGAGTAGATTCTGTCCTCAAAAGTCATTTCCTCTAGAATGTCAGCAGAATCACGTAAAGACCTCACAAAAGACCAAAACATTTTGGGATTCCCCCTCAAACCAGATTCCATATCCCTCAAATAGTCAGCATAGGCAGCCTTAATTTGAATCTTTACAGCAGCTCTAATGGAACGGTACCTGCACTTCCAATAGTTCAACCGGTATTTCTTAGTTTTAAGGAAAAATTTATATCTAAGCTTGATAAGATTAATAATTTCTTTGGTAAACCATACTGGATATCTTTTATTTATTTGGGTGGTCTTAGGAACGGATTTATCAAAAATGTCTGTACAAGTAGAATAAAAGACGTCCATAGCCATATTCACATCCGAACAAGAATGGAGGAGATCCCAGTTCTGTGAGGCAAACAGATTACACAATAATAAGAAATTAGCTTGTTAAAATTAAATTTAGTACTTGACTCAACCTTGCAGAATCTTGGGCGTTCTTTAGGCTTAAAGCAAACACTTAAACATGGATGGTGCCTGTCAATAGGAACCAGGGAATCCTCTACTCCATCCACCTGAACGCCGCCAAAGGATGAGATAACGAGGTCAAGAAGTACATTATTAAAGTTTTTGACAAAATTCGCTTGAAATAAACTGTTAAAAGAAATAAATGAATGAAGAGAGTTTAAGCAATCGTTACAAGACATAGGATTAACATAGGAAGGAATGCTAAAGTCGCCAATGATAGTAAACTCTGAGTTCTTCTTACCTACTAGATTAGCCTCAATTTTCTCAAAAAACCTTTCATACACATTACTAGTACTATTAGGGACAAAGTAAATTACAATGACATACAAATAAGTAGCCGCGTCAAATGCTATTCTAATACACAGCGCTTCCTAATCAGCATCAAAAATCTTCAGTTCAGTGGCAATAAAATAATCCCTAATCGCAAGCAACACACCACCTCCTTGAGATTTATCAGTCAACAACCTACTCCTATGTTTTCTAAAAACGAGCTTGTTGCTAAAGGCAAACTCTGCGGTCTCAATCGTTTCGTTCAGCCAGGTCTCAGATAATGCAATTAATTCATAATCGTTAAGAAGCATATTACATTTAAGTTTATTTAATTTGGTTTTTATGCCTCTGTAGTTTTGATAGAACACCGAGAAAACCTTGTTTAAGTGGCAACCATCTCTGCAAGTTCCTGTCGAAAATTTAGGCCCGTGGCATTAGTTGAACTTGAGTTGAAGGAAAGTACATCATTAGGGGAGGACAAAGATAAGTCAAAGCTAAAATCGTTTTTCGACCGGAACATCACAGGCTAGATAACTATTACCACTTGAGGCAACCACTTGAGTAGGATTAAGGCTGCTTTGACGAGAATCATCACATACTACTTCATCAAGTTTAATATATAAAAGATTCTTGTTGCTGGGAAACTGAATTACTGAACTGATCAGTGCCGACAATTCAACATTTGAACGCTTATTACCTAACACATTACAACTATTAATAAAACTCATTCTGTTAGGAGAAAACTTTTCAAAATTAAAAACCAGCTTATAATTAAAACTATAACATTTACTTGGGTTTCTAAAACAAATAGGGGTGCTTAAAATAATAACGTTAGTATGAACAAGTAGTTTCAATTTACCAGTGATGAACTGAAGTTTTGGAAAATAGTCACCACTGAAGTTGTTATACCCAGCATAAAGATTCACAAAGTCATCCATGCCAAGGTCCCTCGTCAAGATTTCCACATTCCCCCAGATACTCTTAAAGGAAGCAAATGGCTTGATAATGCTTTGCACCGCGTATACATTATTAAGTTTCTCTCTTAATTTGTTGTCCAAACCCCTACCCATCTGGTCACAGAGAAGGAGAAGTCGCTTTGTACGTCTGATGATAGGGGTTGAGCTTAAATTAGTGTTGCCAATTACGGGCAAGTTTGAGACTGGTCCAACAGAAGCTGGTTCTCTGCTTATATTATTGGGTTCCAATGAGGGCACGGCAATGGTGCTATCCGCAGTACTAGCAGTAGACACTAGGTTAACCTGAGAGCACTTATCGACGCGCGAGCTCCTTAAGCTAAGTTTTTTATTTAGGTTAACAATACTTTGAACATACTTATCATTTTCTACAGTTAAGGAAGATATCTTGTTAAGTAAGGAGCTTCTACTACCTTTTAAGTCAGCAGGTTCGATTTCAAGCGACTTTATCTTAGCAATCAAGCCTAGATTTGTCTCAGACAAGTCAGTGTTTTGCACCTGCAGCTCTATAAACTCCTTTTTTAGGCACAGCAGTTCATCCCTCAGCAAATGGATAGTGGACTCATTAGCCTTTTCAGATAGAAAAACTTCGTCATCCATTGTTTCTGTTCTCCTTTGAAGTCGCTTGATGTGAACGTCCTTCAATCTGGCGTCCGAAACCAATCTATCAGTTTCGAGTTTGAAGTTAGATTTAAGCTCCTCAAAGTCGGCTTCGAGAGTAAATATATAATTGAGTCTTTGGTTTAATTGAGTTTTGAGAGATTCGATGTGCCGAGATAAATCTCTATCAGGAAAGGAATCTTTACCTTTACAGCCGCTACAGTAAATAGAGACAGATCTGTTATGAATTGTTAACGCATCAACCTCGGCAGCGGTCACGTTAATACAAGCTTTGCAGAAGAATAGTTTGCACAGGTCACAGGCAATACCAAAGAGCTCGCCTAATTTAGCGTTTGGGCGACGCTTAAAAACGCAAGACTTTTCACATGAAGTGCAGGTTGAATCCATGATGAGCCACTGGTGAAGTAAGAGCAACGATATTGACAGTATGGTCTCCGCTCTACGCACTAATTTTGGTTACACTCTTCAACAAAAACTGGCACAACAAATGGGAGCACATACAGCACGTCATGACGTTGCTATTTTAGGCCTTTTAAAACAATAAAAAAAAAAGTAAATGCTGAAGCGCTATAGATTTAAATTCTTAAACTGGAACGCAGTCGCCGCCGAAAAATGTAAACAACGTCCTGGCGCCAAATAATTTCAACCACAAATCGACGTACTTTTGGTATAATCCAAGTTTTTTCAATAAAACAAAAACACACGATTACGTACAAACCAATACACAACACTGAGGCGCTACTTTTAAATATAAATTTAAACTTTAACGAACGAAAATATGACAATAATTGTGGAGCTCCTGCCGGCATGTGTTGTTCCAACTACGTTCGCGAAGTTATAGAGGCTGCTCTGTAGTTTCATGAAAAAAAATTCAGTGACTCTTACTTTGATTCAGAAAATAGTGGAAAACCATCTACTTTATGGTGATAATAATATCAAAGACAATTCACAGGGAATAGACGCTCAGCGAGCCGAAACGGTAATGTACTTCAGGTTCCGTTCTTAAGAGCGCAGCACCTGCGGCTTGTAAAACTAATTTTACTATTATTTTAAATATTCCGCATCTCTCGACATGGTGCGATTTCGGTTGCCATGAGGACGATACAACGACGCCTTGCGGTGTTGCCGATGTATGTTAGACTTAGCAGAGCTCGATTTAAATCAGGGCAACGCGATGTCGCGCGGCGGTAGTGAGTTCAAAAAGCGTAAAGGGCTGCCGCGTTCTCTTTGATAGACCGCTTCGCTTGTCGGTGTCTTAAATCTAGGGCTTTTTAATACCGCCTGTTTTTTAAACAAACCTTGCCATCTTCAATTATTGAGGAGAAGGAGTATTACTATTTGGTAAATTTGGTTACTTCAAAGATATTCTTTCTGCAAGTGCATTGTGATTGAATTCTTCCTTTTACGTTCACCGATTTTAAAAACAACGTCTGGTAATGTACAATGTTGCTATTTCAATTGTGGGAAAAAAATGTAAAAAAATGAGGAATTGTGTCAGCGCTGGATTCTTAATTGCGGTAAGAAAAAATTACACACAGTAAAAGTCTTTTTGTTTTTAAACTACTTTTGCTCGTGTATAATATTCTTAAAAAATAGCAATATTAAATATGATTGCTTCACTAAGATGGAAACTCAAACTCCTTTTAGGATTTAGGGATGAAATAAGAACCGATTTTGCAAAACTCAATTCTAAGCGGATGGTAAAAACCGCCTAAAAATATTTTCTTTTCTAAAAATTTGCTCTGTATTTTAATAGCATTTTTAAATGCTATACCACAGTATAAAACGGTAATTTTTGATATGCCTGCATATTCGTTTTTAGCATGCAAGGAACATGCTTTGTAATATATCTGCCAATGTAAGGGGTTGAAACGAACCCCCAAAAGTGAATACTTTTTGAAACCAAAACTTCTTTAGGCGCGTTTTGCGTTTTTTTTTGGGGGGGTTGAATGAGACCGAGCCGTCATGCTCGGATATGTAACCTCACGCATCACGCTCGGATATATGCTCCTTCTACTGGCATGTTCCTGTATAGGTAGAGGGCCGAAATTTTCAGGGAATGTAGCCGGGGTAAAAAGAAGATCCTGGACGTAAACGAGATCCCGTACTCCCCCCTGTTTGGCCAGGGGAGAGGGGAAAAGGAAAAACTTAAATAAATATAGAGTAGGCTTATATGTTAGGAAATTGTTAGTGTTTTGATTTATGTTTAACTTAGAAAAAAACTTGGCAACCAACCCTACATTTTGCTTTTTTGTTTACCTTGATATTTTTAAAAACAAAAAAGTTACAGCGAATCAAAACGTTATCAAGATTCTTCTTCTTCTTCATCAGCCCTCGTTAATCCACTTTTGGACATAGGCCTCTCCGTGAGCTCTCCATATGTGTCGATTTTGGGCAATTCTAAGCCAGTCTCTACCGACTAACTCCTTGATGTCATCCGTCCATCTCCTCTGTTTCTCTTTGTTTCTCTAGGCCTCCACTGTATCACCCTCTTGGTCCATCTCTCTCCATCCTACCTCGCTACGTGTCCCGCCCAGCTCCATCTCAATTCGGCCACTCTCTCGACTATATCAACGATTTTAGTCCTCCTCCTGATCTCCTGATTTCTCACCTTGTCCCTTAAAGAGATCCCCAGCATTGCTCGCTCCATGGCTCTCTGAGCTATTCTCATCCGACTTGCGCTGTATTTGGTTAGCGTCATAGTGTCCAGACCATACGTCGCCACCGGTAGAATGCACGTATCATACACTTTCCGTTTTAAATTTATTGGGATGTCTGGATTTGTGAGTATATGCTTAAGTTTGCCGAAAGCAGCCCAAGCAAGCCGCACGCGTCTGGTTACTTCAGCCTTTTGATTCTCCTTTCCCAGCTTAACAACCTGTCCGAGGTAGATGTATTCGGTGACATTCTCAATAATCTGATTGTCTAGGAAGATCTGAATGTTGTTAGGGATCATTACTTTCGTTTTGTTTCATAAGCACGTAGATAAAAAATATTGATAAAATGTTCCGGGATATTGATTATGATTTCATTTAAGACATTAGAAGGATTACTTTAACTGTAATCAGCTGTAATACTTTACTTAGCGTTTCAAAGCATATTATGCTTTTCTTTTAAATATATAGTTTTATTATAATACATTTAGATTTCGTTATTTCCGGGACTTAATACAAGCGATTAAGTTTATAATATTCACGACAAAATTGACAATTGAAAAATTATTTTGCCTTACTTCTCTTGTCACCGCGAAATAGGAGATTTCCTTGCTGTATGTTACATTAATATATTTTATTTACAACCATGTAATAATAGGCGCATAATACTTATGAGAGTAAGAGCTGTGCAATACTGTAACCAGTGTAATTATGATAAAACAACAAGTAAAATTATGAAGTCGTAATAGTTCTAGAGCCACAAATATATTCTAATAACCAAAATCGAGATAGCAGATTGTGATTTATATAATCAAAGACAATTCTTTGATATAATTAAGCTGTTGTTCTATCTTCATTGTATACCTACATTATTGTTTAACTAGAAAATATTTATTGCACGTTATTATTGGCGGTTTGATTTTTATGGTAAATTTAAATGTTTGTTTATGTCAAAGACAATTTAATTATATTTTAATCATTCATTACTTAGTTTAGAGCATGCTGTTTTTATTATCAAAATATATTAACTATTATTCTTTTATAGGTGTTGTAATGCTTTTTAATTTGCTAATACCATTTGTAGAAGATATGTTCTATTAACATTAACATCAAAATAAATTGAGTTATTGAAAATCATGCCTACAAATTAGTATATCCATTATTTGTTAATCCGTTCTTGTGCTCGACCTAAGATCTCCTTTTATTTAGGACACCTTTTATATATGACCAAATATCTAAATTATTTAAAATAAAATAACTGATTTCTGGAAGTAATGTAAGCATATATACGGCAACCTTGTCGGTCGTCGTTGTCTTGCTCTTACAGATTTTTCGGAAAATTGAAAGTCTCGTCGGGTATTATATCTTGAAAACGGTTTTAAATTAATTTACGGTGGTCAACCTTCATATGTGAATAAAATGATCCGATACTTTTGGTGAAAAAAAACTATTGTTAACAGCAGATTGTTTTTGTTTCGGCGTGGAGAACTGAAATATTCGCAGCAACGTTGCCACGTTTTTTGGTGGAATTCTTTTAACCATGGATGGGAATGAAAAGTGTTTTAAATGTACCAAAGATATTAACGATAAAGACTTTTATGAATGTGATTGTTGCCAAGTAAGAATACACAAGGACTGTATGTTTTTATCAACATCGGAAATGCGTGTTATGCCTCTTCAAAAGCGTTTCTTGATGTTTGTATGTGAAAAATGCAAACAAATGCTGGTTAAAATTCCGTCTATGATTGAAATGCTAGAATATATTAAAAAATAATTTATTGAGTTTAAAACTAAATTTGAAAAGGCAAAAAGCAATGAATTGGGAGTTTTAGAACAAACTGTTCAAGACATTACATCACAAAACATTGAATTGGCAAAGAAGCTGAAAGGTATTGAAAATGCTCAAAGCAAAAAGCCTGCTTGGCCAAACTGCGCGGATATAGCTAGTAAATCTAAACAAGCTGCAAATACTCCCAGTCTCATAATAAAACCTAAGAAACAACAGGACTCAAAAAAGACAAAAGAAGACTTGCACAAAACAATAAAACCACCCGAACTGAAAATTGGAATTAAGACAGCAAGGATTACGAAAGAGGGTGGAATGGTTGTAAGATGCCAGAGTGGGAGTGAGCTGGATAAGCTGCAAAAGGAAGTTGAAAAAACTTTAAACCAGGAGTATGTAATACATAGAACTAAGTTAAGGAAACCCAGAATAAGGATTGTAAATGTTTCTGTGGATATGTCGAAAGAAGAGTTTGAAATGTGTTTAAGGGAGCAAAATGAATTCATAACAAGCGATGATGACTTCACAGTGACCTATATTAAGAAACATAAAAATAGTGACAGCCGAACAATATTTTTAGAATGTTCTCCAGGACTTTTTCACAAATGTATGAATGAAAAAAGAGTTTATATTGAGTGGGAGCGTTACAGAGTATTTGAAGATCTCATGGTGCCCAGATGTTTCAAGTGTCAACACTACTACCACAAGATTGACGAATGTACCAATAAAACCATCTGTGAGTTCTGTATGGGTGAACATGACGTCAAAGAGTGTCCGAGACTATCTAAAGAGTGTGTCAACTGTGTAGAATCTAACCAAAAGTATAAAACAAAGTACAATACATCTCATGAGGCCAGTAACTCTGAATGTCCTTCTTACAAATATTTACTCGACATAATAAAAGGTAAAATTGACTATGGTTACTGAAGTAAATCTATTAAATCAGCTGGACACACTTGAGACTGAGTTGCAAAATGGCATAAACTGTTGTGAATTGCTAAGATACATTGATATGTCCACAAAGATGCTAAGCATACTGCACTTAAACATTCGCAGCATACAGAAAAACTTTGATAATCTTCTAGCCTTTTTACATACTTATAAATTAAATTATAATGACATTATAATATTGAGTGAATGCTGGAAGGTGCATGATGCTGCTTCTTTTAACATCGAAGGTTATGTAAATTATTACAATAATGCAAGGTTTAATCAAAATGATGGTCTGTTCATCTTTACCAAGCTGGGATTGAGCGTGGAATTTACCAATACTGAATTAAGAACATCAAAAGTAACTCTTACAAAATTAAAGTTCGGAATTGATGGGATATCATGTGGGATCACATGCTGTTACAGGCCGCCGTCTAGTGATGTTCAAGGCTTCTTGAATGATCTAGAGGTCTATTTATCAAACAATGCATGTGGTGAAATTGAAGTCTTTATTGGTGATATTAATATAGATATACTAAAAAATCAGGATAATTATAACAAGAGGTATATGTCAATACTAAATATGTTTGGTTTTCAATCAATGATCAATGGCTACACTCGTGTCACTACAACTGCAATGTCCTGTCTGGATCATGTTTTTCTGAGAAATAAGATAAAGAATGTTTGGGACTATGATTCCTTCATCATGGAGTCTGACGTGACTGATCATTTTCCTATAATGATTAATCTTAACACTAATATTAACAACAAAAATTATAATGAAACTGTCAAAAAAGGTGAGACATGGGTGACTGAAACTATTAACTCGGTCAGTTTTGGTAATTTAATAAAAGAGGTAGATTGGGGGGTGTTAGTGGGCTCTACTGATGTCGAGTGGGTCACGGAGCGGTTCTCCATTATCATAAGTGATATTGTTAAGAAATCCACAGAAACAAAGTTTGCAAGCTTGCAATTTAAAAAAATTAAGCCTTGGATTACTAATGGAATTGTTAACTCTATAAAAACCAGGGATCGAATGAAAAAACACCTTCTAAAAAATAAAACTAATCACAATCAGGAAGCATATAAAAGCTATAGAAACACCTTACAAAAGTTAATTAAAAAAACCAAATATGAATATTATAAAACTAAAATTGAAGAGAACTCAAAAGATTTTAAAAAAATCTATAAAATATTGGCTGAAGCCACAGATCAGAAAAATAATCGGGAAACTTGCAAAATTCATATTAAAGATGACAATATGCACCAATTTGGAAACTCCAAAGATATGGCGGATTACTGTAATAATTTTTTTAATAAGATCGGTATGAGAATGTTTAATAAAATTGGAAATGCTCAGAACCCTTTTCACCTTCAACCAAATATTACTGATTCTATGTTTTTAAGTCCGGTTACAGATGCAGAGATTATAGAGTGCCTACATTCTCTAAAGAGCAACTGTTCTCCTGGTACAGACAAGCTTACTTCCGAGTTGATAAAGGAGTTTCATGTGGAATTTATTAAACCATTGAAACATATTATTAATCTTGTTTTCTCAACCGGAATTGTTCCCTCATATTTTAAGGTGGCCATTGTTACCCCCATTTTCAAGGCCGGAGATCCCACTAATATAAATAACTATCGTCCGATAAGTGTCATTAATAATTTTGCCAAAATTTTGGAGAAATGCCTGAAATCTAGACTAGAACGGTTTCTTCTAAGAAATAATATTTTGTCAGCTCGACAGTTTGGCTTTGTAAATGGTAAAAGTACGGCGGATGCCATGTATGAGCTCACAAAAAATGTTATTAACCACTTAGACAATAACGAATCCTGTTTAGCAGTGTTCTTGGATCTTGCCAAGGCATTTGATACGGTGCCACATGACGCCCTATTGGATGTTCTTGGCGGCTATGGGCTTCGTGGCATCGTGTTGGATGTCTTTGCAAGCTATTTGCGGGGAAGAAAACAAATTGTTCGAATAAATAATGAGTTTAGCGAACTCTTAACTGTTGAGATTGGGGTGCCACAGGGCACTGTTTTGGGACCGCTTCTGTTTGTTACTTACATAAGTTCTTTGACAGATATTGAGTTGGAGGGGGGCGTTGTGGTATCATATGCTGATGACACAGCTATAATATTTAATGGACCGTCGTGGGGAGAGGTCAAGTTGCATGCTGAGAGGGGTATTTCAAGGATCATGGATTGGCTTAAAACTTTTAAATTAACACTGAATGTAGAAAAAACCAAGTTTATTGCCTTTTCCTTGACCGCTGCTAATCGCCCACATTTTGATATGCTTGTTGTTGATGATGATTGCATGGTTGGGGCAGTGGATTCAATTAAATACCTTGGGCTTATAATTGATAGACATCTTAGATGGGATGAACATGTGTTAAGGCTTACCTCGAATATACGCAAATTAATATATAAATTTTATATACTACGGGAAATATTAAACAAAAACTTATTAACAATAGTATATAAGGCTCTTGTGGAATCATTGATCAGATATGGTTTGCTAGTTTGGGGTGGCCTGTACTCAAATGCTTTAAAACAATTAAATACTGTTCAGAATTATATACTGAAAGTGATTAACGGGAAGCCTAAGCTGTACTCAACATCCCTACTGTATGATGAGCAGACACTCAATGTTAGATCGCTATACATACTTGTTGTCTGTGTATATATCCATGATCGTCCTGATTTGTTGAACTTGGTTAATCATTCTTATAGCACCAGAAATAAGGTTAATTTACACTTGGAACTACCTATTGGAACTAAAAATATCAGTCATCGATATATTAATTACTTAGGTCCAAAGTGTTACAACCTTGTACCTGGTGAGGTTAGAGGGATTAAACAGAGACATTTGTTTAAAAAGCAATGTATTTCGTTCATTGTAAAAAATAATGATAAATTTATGCAGCTTTTCTAAAATTTACTCACTTTGTTGGTGGTTGTCGATTGTGTGTGTATTGGTTATTTTAGGTTAAGGAAATTGTTACTACAGTACTTGTTTGACAGGAAGATGGCAACACTGCCTTGAATGTCAGATTATGGCATATTTGCACATACGGGTGTTCAGTCACCTAGGTGCAATATAACTATGATGAGAGTTCTCTAATGATGTTAAAACTAAATTAAGTACTTGATGCTGTTAGTCGTTAAGTGGATTGTTAGAATTGTCAAATTGTTGATGTTTGAATTTAAAATGTTATTAATTACTATGATGTTGGTTACAGCACGTGATAAATGTATTTTTTAAATAAATAAATAAATAAATAAAATAAAAATAAATAAAATAAAATGTTAAAAACCAGCAAACACGGTCACTATAATTATTTATTATTTTAAATGAACCGAAAGGTCTTAATGTTATGTTTCATTGGTTTCATCAAAGACAATTTACAGTAATTGTCTTTCGTTTCATTAATGCTTAATACAAAATATGCACAACGGCAACCTCAGCTGGCGATCTATGAACGATATCCAAAGCAGATTTCTATAATGGCGCCATCTGTGAATCAGTAGATGCAGAACGTGGCCGATATTTATCGTGGAGGCCTCCATTCGATGTCCCATTTTAAAAGCATTGCGTCGCCCGTCTAAACTGTGGATTGTCTTTGATAATATTCATAAATTAACCAGTGGAATTTTTAAAATGTATCTGCTTATCAGTTGCTAAACTGATAGTATTGTTGGGAGATTTCTCCTATAAATTGATCAGTACAATTATCAACTGTGCAGGCTATTTTATGATTATACTAGTTGAAGGGCATTACTAATTGTTAACATTATGGTTCATTGCTGACATGTCAGAAACTGCAAAAAAAAAAATTTAAATGCTGTGCCACAAAAACACATTCCTACTTTCATTGTGTGGTATGTCAAAAATCTTCCACACAAGCTGTTTGGAAAGAGACTTTAAATTCACGTAAAGATCAAAGAAAATTAAGCCTATTGCTCGGAAAAATGTTTGTTAGAAAAAGATTCTATCAACACGAAACCGGATCTAAGGATGCTCTTGGTAGAGTGGACATTCTGCTTCAAGCCAAGCACTCTCCAGAAACAGCGAGCAATAAAATATGTTAAACTTAATATTCAATTAAAAGAAAAAGAGGAACGTATTGAGTCCCTTAGAGAAGAGGTTGACAGATTAACTCAAGAAATATCAAGCAGTCACACCCAGTTCTCTAAACATGGTGATATATATTGAGTTGTCTTCTCCATGTGAGCGCTAATATGGGTGATTATGCATACAATCGTGACTATCACAGCTACAACACCAGAAATAAGGATAATTTTTCCTTAAACTATAATAGGACTGCCAGGGCCAGGGATGGGATACACCATTTTGGAGTTAAATTTCTTAATCTGTTGCCACTGTGTGTTAAAAACTTGGACTACCATCTATTTCAGTCTAAAGTTAAAAATTATCTTAAGGTGAAAACCTTTTATGACCTGGAGGAATATTTCAATAACAATTTCGATTATTTAAGGTAGCAACTGTTCAGGAGCGTATGGGCAGTTGCCTTAGCTGTCTTATTGCTTTATGTTGTATTGTTTGTCAAACTTATTTCTTATTTGTTAATATACTGTGTTTAGTTTTGTTAATATTTTAACTAAAAAAAAAACAACTTTCATGACTTTTTTAAACTGTATAATAAATATTATTATTATTATTATTATTATTATGCGCGATTTTGCAAGTTGAGCGCCTCTGTTGACTGGAACATCCTGTATAACTTGCCTGATTCTGTCTCTGGTTTTCACGCTAGAGTGGTGAGCCTGTTTAAAATTGCTTTTTCCATTGTTAGGCTTAAATCAAGGAAGGGGTCGAGAAAATTTTGGATTACTAAGGGTCTTAAAGTTTCTTCAAGAAATCTGCGCTCCATTTACACTATCAGAAAGTATACTGACTGCCCGGCATTTCATAATTATTTTACTACCTATCGTTCTCTGTATCGGCGACTTATCAGGCTTGCTAAACAATCTTATTATTCAAATCGAATGAACAACAGTTCAAATAAGCCAAACGAATCCTGGAGAATGGTAAATGATATTCGCGCTAAAAGCAACCATAAACCAGTTGCAAACCTAGTGGTTCCACTTGATGAGCTTAATACTTTTCCTGCACAATCGCCCAAAATCTCCACCAAAGCCTCTGGCCATCTACAGACTCTCTTAGTTACCTCTCAGGCAGAACTCAAAATTCCTTCTTTTTTTTTTGCTTACAAACTTATGTGAATTAAAAAGAGTTCTAAACTCCATGAAGAACAAACACTTTTGGAGAGGATGGAATTTCTGCAAAAATTCTACTTAGCTTGCCTGATATTGCTTTAATGTCACTTACTGACGCAGTAAATCTTGCATGGACGGTGGGCACATTTTCGGATTGCCTAAAAGCAGCTAAAATAATCCCTATTCACAAGGATGGCGATCTCGACGATCCTTCTAACTTTCGACCCATTTCTCTTCTCTCCACTCTATCAAAACTGATTGAAAAGCTGGTTAAATTTCGTGTTGTGTCTCATCTGAGGTCCAATAACATACTTAGTAATTTTCAGTATGGCTTTCGTGAGGGCCATAACACAGATGATGCTATATACAACTTTCTATATAAGATATGCCCAAATTAATGGCGGTGGAGTTTCCGCGGCGATGTTTTGTGCCTTGTCAAAGACATTTGATTGTGTTAGCCATGATATCTTGCTGTGGAAGCTTCACTGCTATGGTTTTAGAGGCATTGCACAGTCCTGGTTTTCTTCATACCTAAAGGGTCGTAGTCAGCGTGTCTTTGTGGGTTCTGGGTGCTTAGAACATGGTAGCCTAACCTGTGGTGTTCCACAGGGATCTATTCTGGGTCTCATTCCTTTTCTCCTGTGTGTTAATGATCTAACAAATCTGGACATTGAGGGGAAATTTACTTTGTTTGCCGATGACACCACAGTTCTTTAGCATGGCTCTGTGAGTCCTTGCACTCGACCCTTATGAAGGACTTCCGGAAGATAAGGGAATGGTTTGACTCCAACCGCCTGCCACTAAACCTTAACAAGACTAAATTACTCTGCTTCAAGAGTAGACTTGAAAATGTGTCAGTTGGTGGTAAACATATTACTGAACACCCTAGCAGTAGATTCCTTGGTATAATCCTCGATAGTGAACCAAAATTTGTGAAGCACATAACTGATCTTGCCAACAAAATATCATCTGACTGCTTTGCTGTTAGGGTTAGAACTGAGGAGCTTGGCACGGCGGTTGGTAGGTCTGTGTACTTTGCTCTTGTTGAGTCCCGTCTTCGCTATGGTATCTGTTTCTGGGGTAATGTTAACAATTATCTTATCCACTCAATCTTTGTATTACAAAAACAGGCTTTGAGATACATCTGCAGGGCAAAACCTCAGGATTCCTACCGCCCTTTATTTGTTAAACAGAACATTCTGACGGTTACATGCGTTTATATACATGAAGTTGCTAGCATTGTATATAAAAATCGACATCGATTCATGGCGGAGAACTCTGGGTGTGTGACGCGTCACTTACACAGAAGTCAATTTTCTATGAGGGTATAAGGGTATTCAATCACCTGCCACGCAACATTAAAGGTTTAACTTCATTAAAGACTTTTCGACATCACCTAAACAAGTTTTTGAGAGAGAAGGCTTACTATAACCTGTCTGAATTTTATATTTAATATTTATGTGGAGTCTATGCGTAAATTTCATTTAGTGTTGAACCAATAATTTTAACTGTGTGACTTTATGTACTTAAAACTATTTTGTTGTATGTGACTGATTCTATTATTTTTTAAATTGAAAATGTGGTAGGTTTTAAGGGCAATCTTAATTTTAAGTAATTTTAAGATTTCCTTAATTTTATAATCTTTTCTTTTTCGCTTTGTTAACAATAATACCACTTGTTGAAACAATAAAGCATACTTTGACTTTGACTTTGGCTAACAGCGCAGAAAGACTCAAGATTTTGAAGAATTGGCTCTAGAGCAAGAAAAAATAATGGCAGGGTCATTAAACGACAAACGTAACGAAATCATTGAACTAAGAAAGGCCATTCAGGAACTTACAGAGAATAGACAATCTCTGGAAAATAGCTTAATTGCCTATTTGGCTGAATTTAATCAACTCGAAAAGGAACTACAGGAATTAAGTTCTATAAATCGTAATATGATAGACTCTATCAGAACACTTGAGGCAGAAATCCGAACAGGGGATGACGAAATTAAAAGGCTAAGGATTGTAGTGAAAGACAAATTGTGAGTGATCCGGAACCTACCCATGTAGCAACTTGTCAAGGCGTGTCTGTCCAAACTGATGAACCTCCATCTCTTGCACACAAGCTAAGTTTAGATTTGAATTTAGCAATTGAAGGGTCAATTGGGGCACAAACCACCCGAGATGATAAAACCAGGATCTGCATGGACACTACTGATAGACTTTATATTTCCAGCCAACCCAAAGGCAGTGAGGATGTAATCAGCATGCCTTTTCCTAAAATAAAAATGAATAAAATTGTTGTGCTTACTGATGACTTCGGTAAAAACATTTATAATTCCCTTTTAAATGAAGTAATAAGCTCAAAAATTCAAGTCATATCTAAACCGTTTTGTAAATTTAGGGACTTAGTATGTAATTCTGATTGTTATATTTCTGACTTATCTGCTGAAGGAAGACTATGTAATTGTTTTAGCCGGTATAAATGACAACAGGGAACGTGAGCTCGGAATAGAAACCGTCTTAAGATCGGTCCGATTTCGACGAGAATCAACACTCGGGGGTTTTCGGGTATGAGACGAACGAATCTGGACACTAGAAAGTCGTGGCCCCTAGGGGCTAAGCTGTACGGACGAAAAAAAGCTGATTTGACGCTCGAAAAAATTGACGTTCGGCAGAGATGTTCGGCGGGCTCCCCTTAAACCGTTAAAAATATTTTGGTACCTAGGGGCTCCATTTAGGGGGCGATTTTTGGTGACGGAAAAAAATATACTTTTGGTCCAAGTCGAATTTTGGTTTGGTAAGTCAGCACGTTGTCAGACACGTTAGAGGGGTAAGTCAGCACGTTATCAGGCACGTTACAGGGATAAGTCAGCACGTTGTCAGACACGTTAGAGGGGTAAGTCAGCACGTTGTCAGACACGTTAGAGGGGTAAGTCAGCACGTTGTCAGACACGTTACAGGGGTAAGTCAGCACTTAGTTAGACACGTTAGAGGCATAAATCAGCACGTTGTCAGACACGTTAAAGGATTAAGTCAACACGCTGTCAGACACGTTAGAGGGGTAAGTCAGCACGTTGTCAGACACATTAGCGGGGTATTTGGGAGCGTACTTACGTCGAGCGTAGTACTAGATTGTGCCTCTAAGAGATTAATATCAGACTGACTCTTATTATTGGCTTTGCGTAA
>MU187256.1:21552-77457 GCA_016904865.1 Pissodes strobi | reverse complement strand
AGGAAAAAGATCTTCCACTGTCTGAACGAAAATATTGCCCAACAAGTTTTGTAGATTATTATGGTGGGATAGGTAACCTGCAAGTTGGCACTTGGAGGCAGGAAGGGCAAAATTTACAATCACTGATGATAGATGTACCGCTAAATCACAAAGAGATAAATTAGCAGGTTACTTTATTTCAATTGGCAAGAACAAATTGTTAATCGAGGAGGTGCTCCTGGAATATAAATGTTATGTATTTATTGTTTGTTCCAGATCTCTTTTTTCACTGCTTTTAATATAGGCTCTATTAGTGTATAAATAAATGTCAGATTACTGTATACGTTATTTAAGTATGGTAAAATAAAACGATGTGATATTCACCTTTATGATTTTTATTTAATGTAATGCACAGTAACATAATCATCATAGATGTCATTTCTAAAATTTTTTTATCAAAACTATAAAATATTTAAAAAAACATCAAATATATCCTATTTTAATCATCCTCATCTTCTGTTTCCTCAGCTAACATTGTTAGCATTTTTGCCTTAAGAATTAATTTCTTTTTTTCACCTTTAACTTTTAACAATGACTCAACCAAACTTAAGGCAAAATAGTAGTCTTCATTATTAAAATTCTGCGTCTGTTCTTTTAATAAATCCGCAATATTTTGCCCAATGCTGGAACAAGTTTGTATTTAGTATTAGGTTTCCAACATTGGGCTCTTCCGTTTTCTTTCTTAATTTTCGATGCCGTTCTTTTCTCAGTATTGAGCTTCTCTCAGAAACTGAACTACAAGGTGTAGTTGCCTTGGATTGTTCTACAGCCTCGGATTGTTCTACCTCAGGGGCCACCGTTTCCTCTTCTGAGTTAACCTGAGACACACATTCCATATTTTGTGACTCTTCAGGCTCCAGGGTTCCATCTCCAGTCACAAACATCGTCTCCTGCCAAACATGGGAAGGCCCAGCGAGATCATCTGCAGCCTCGCTTACCTTCCGAAACATGTTGCTCTTTGTTCATAAAAAGAAAGAAATATTGTTACAATTTTTGGTAAAGGGTGTCAAGATCTAGGCTTCGGCAGTTTCAGTTTTGCATTAATTTATATTGACAGGTGCATACAAGAACTAGAATTTGAACACTGAAAACAGTTTTTGGAATATACATACCTCCGAATTTGAACTGTGGGGACAGAAAGCCCATCTTCTTAAAATTCTCCCACTCTCCAGAGTACGCAGCAGACCCCGAAGGCATTTCCTTTCCCTCACAAATTTGGCTCTCAAGCTTTTCCAAGTTTCCTGGCACTCCTCCACTAAAATTAATGCAAGTACTATTTTATCAAATACATACAGAGATAAAACAATTACTTACCTGCATTTCCATTATGTGAGCTATCGTTTTCCAGGCATTTTCTAGGACCACTTTGTGTTTGTGGTCCTGATGCTTGGTATCCCAAATGCATGTAAAATTTTCCACCGTTTCTATAAAAAAACTCTCTTCGAAGCTCATGTTAAGTCATATATTAAATGTTCAAAATATACACAACTTCACAAAAATCAGGAAAAAATACAGGTGCCTCAAGCATAAACAATCTAATAACAATATAACCTCCAAATATATGTGAAAAATGAAAATATGGCTTTCAAAATATCATCGAGGCACATGCGCAGTTCACTTTTCTTCACAATTTATTTCATAAAACTTAAAAATTATGAACTTTCAAGGTTATCCATTATGCACTAAGTTATGTATTACGCATTAAATACTTGTATAAACGGTTTCATTGCCAATAGAAACATTTAACTTTAATGAATAATAATTTATGCATTATGAAATAAATTAAAGTTATCAAGTTGTTTAAACCCGCCATAACTAAATATTTACTTAAATGATACACATTTTCGCAACAGAAATATAATCATTGACACTTGCTTTCCTTCTAACCTCACTTTTACTTTTTTATTAAGGCTGGGTTTGGAATAACTTTAAATTTTGTTCCAAATTCATTCCGCATTTCGCAGACAGCAAAGATACCGAACCAATTTAGAATAGATTTCTGCAACATAAGAGGCCTAAATACAAACATAAATTCGGTACACCAACATCTACAAGCAAATAGACCACACATATTAGCCCTTACAGAAACACAAGTATGTTCTACAACAACAACAGTGAACTACCTCTATCATGGTTACGACTTACATACCCGATTTAGATATAAGTTCGGAATATGCCTTTTTGTTCGAAGCGACCTTTCATGTCACCGCGAGGAAACACTCGAACCGAACAACCTTGACGTCATGTGGCTCAAGTTCACCGCCAAGGGATTAACCAAGTTTATATGTTGTCTCTATCGCCCTCCGAGCGATAGAGCCTACCAAAGCTTTTTCTCAACACTAGCTACCACCTTTGACTCAATACAGGTCGATCACCCCAGTTCAGAAATAATCGTTCTGGGAGACTTCAATGCCCACAACACCAACTGGCTCAAACATCACAACAAGACCGACAACGAAGGTAGAGAGGCTGAAGCATTTGCCATCAGCTGCGGGCTTACTCAACTTGTAGACGAATCAACTCGAATCTCAGAGAGGGGCGAATTCGCCGCCCTCCTGGATCTTTTTCTGACCACCAATCCTGATCAGTACAAGGTTACAGTTGGTCCGCCATTAGGTACCTCCGACCACAAACTTATTACAACGGTTTGTGAATTGCCACTCATACAGAAGGATCCACCATTGCCTCGCAAAATCTGGCATTACAATTCTGCAAACTGGGACGATCTGAGGCAGTTTTACCTAGATTTTCCTTGGCTCGACGTCTGCTTTGCCACTGACGACCCGTCAGACTGCTGCGAAGAGATCATGCAAGTAATCTCAGGAATGGAAGCATACATCCCAAATTCCATCAAGTTACAAAAGGAAAGCCCTGGTTCGACAAAAGATGCGAAAGAGCTGTAGGAAGGAAACAGCAAGCCTATAAGTACTGGCAGCAAAATCAGACCGCTGAAAATCGCAATTATTTCATCGAAGCGAGAAACGAGTGCAAGCGTGTGATCGACGAAACTAAGGACAAACACAATCAAAGGATCAGGAATAAACTTTTGCAATGCCCCAGTGGCTCCAGGAATTTCTGGTCGGTAGCAAAGGCAGTAAGTAACAACTTTACAAAAACGTCTCTCCCACCTTTGACGGACGAACGTGGCATCACGGCGACTACAGCCAAAGAAAAAGCAAACATGCTCGCCAAAATGTTTTCATCGCACTCTACCTTAGACGTGCCCCAAAGCAAGACTCTCCCCACTATACCGAACATCAACACCACCATGGCAGAAGTCAAGTTTTCTCATCGTGATATTCGCAAAATCCTTAAAGGACTAGATACGCAAAAGGCATCAGGACCGGACGGAATACCTGCCATCGTGCTAAAGAACTGCGCCAACGAACTAACACCTGTTTTTTCCAGGCTTTTTTCTCTTTCTTACAGAAAACGGATTTACCCATCCTCTTGGAAAGTCGCTCGAGTGCAACCTGTTCCAAAAAAGGCAAGAAAACCACGCCCTCGAACTATCGCCCGATTGCCTTGCTTCCAATAATCTCCAAGGTCATGGAACGTGTAGTCAACCAGCAACTACTCAAGTACCTCGAGAGCAACAGAATAATCAGCGATAATCAATACGGCTTTCGCAAAGAGAGATCGACAGGAGATATATTGGCCTATGTCATTCATATATGGAGTAGGGCAATTGAAAACTACGGAGAGTCTCGAGCGATTGCGTTGGATATTTCAAAGGCATTCGACAGAGTTTGGCATGACGGACTGCTCAACAAACTGCCGTCCTTGGGAATGCCCGCCTCTCTCTGCAGCTGGCTGGCCAGTTTCCTTAAGAACCGATCCCTACATGTTGCAGTCGATGGACACATCTCGGACACATTCACCATCAACGCGGGCGTGCCTCAGGGCGCAATACTTTCACCAACTCTGTTCCTCATCTATATTAATGACCTGCTGATCGAAACGAATAATCCTGTTTACAGTTTTGCAGATGACAGTACCCTTGTCTCCCACTTTAGATCAGAAAAACCCTTACCAGCGACTGAGACTCATCACCGCAGACAGGAGCAGATTACAGCAATTAATCAAGACCTGGAGAAAGTTCAAACTTGGGGCGACCGAAATTTGGTCCAGTTCAATGCAGCAAAGACCCAAGCAGCAACGTTTACTAAGAGGGCCAATACAGCGGGCCCTGACATCATTACGGCAGGATCGACCATTCCTTCATCCTCGTCAATCGGGTTGCTGGGTGTCTCGGTCAACAGCAATATGTCATGGCATGACCATGTTGCTAACATCGCAAAATCAGCCTCCCAGAAGCTTGGTGCGCTATGAAGCTTGGTGCGCTATTTCGCAACAAAAAGCTCCATACACCGCAGCAGTTGCTCTTGCTGTACAAAGCGCAAATAAGACCGTGCTTAGAATATTGCTCACATATCTGGGGTGCCGCACCAAAGCATACCCTAAAGCTGCTGGATTCCATTCAGAAGAGGGCTGTGCGTCTCGTCGGCGATCCGGAGTTGACCCGGAATCTGGATAGTCTGGAACATCGCAGACATGTGGCCGAGATGTCTCTGTTTTACAGATACTTTCACGGCAGATGTTCCCAGGATTTGGCCCACATAATCCCACCCCTGGCAACTCCTGTCAGGCAGTCCCGACAGACGGCAGGAGCGCACCAGTTCGTCGTACAACGAGAAACACCTAGAACATCGCTTTATCAGAACTCCTTTGTCTGGCGCACTGCATCACTGTGGAACTCACTTCCAGGACATCTGCGTTTCCCACTAGTTACAACCTACAAATATTCAAGAACCGTGTCAATCAACATCTTCGCACACACACCGCTCGTCGAGCGCCATAGGATCTACCTTTAGTGTGTGTGCCACTGCCATAAAAAAAAAACCCAGCCTTAATAAACTAAAAGCACAAAGATATCCTAAAGACGCCTTAAAGATGCCAGGTTCAGATATTCAAGACATCTTACAGATGTCCTGTTTACACCTTGCGTAGTCTTTAAGACACCTTTAGGACATCGAATGTTACAAAAAACGACGTCGTAAAGACGTATTTATATGACATCTTAAAAACATATTTGTATGACATCTTAAAGACGTATTTATATGACATCTTAAAGACGAACTCATTTTAAAAACATTTTTCCATAAATTAAAAAGATAATTTTTAGAAGAATGTGTAATTAGGTATCTGTTATTATCAATAAACTAAATTACATTTTTAATGTTATCTTATTTGCTTCTTCTGCAATCTGAGGCCCTCCTTAGCCACTCCTGAATGGCAATCTCAGCTTCTTTAATGGATTTTCCAAGTACCTACCTGACTTTTCAACGGCCTCTACGCTTCGACTTTCGACACCTTAAGCACGATAAATGTAACGATACAAACCGCAAAGTAATACAAACTATCAGAGATTTATTATATTTCACAAATTCACAAGCCGAAATCTAATTTTATCGAGAATGAACAACAGTTTACGCTGGGCAGCCGCTGCCGGTGACGCTTTTACGCTTTAAAATTGGAAAATGGCCGCTCCAACCTGCAACACAGAAGCAATGTTGCCACATGAAAAACCTAAATACTCCTAATTAATGACAAAATAATAACTTTTAGTCGCAAAAAGTGATCAAACTAAAAAAGAGGAACCTACTACAAAAATCAAGCGGTTTTATGGAAAATTACTGCATAAATTGAAAATTGCGTACGAATAAAAATTAAATTATTTGTTATATGTATAATGAAGTTTATAAAGCAATTTCCATTAAACAATTATGATATTTTAATTGCCACATATCACTAATAATAATTGCAATACACCTACAAACATTACCAAAATACCCAAATTTCGGAAAAAATACCTATAAACGGCAACACTGTAGACCTTTACTGTTGTCGTTCCATTTCGTTTGTTCAAGGTCAAGAATCAAAAAATACAAAGTGCACATGAGGCTTTAAAAAGACGTCTTAAAGACGTCCATTATGAATCAACTTCAAAAATCGAAATATTAATAAAAATAAGCTCAAAACAAAACAACATAAAATAGTTGAATGGGGTTTTCTCATTATCACTCTTCGGTCTTCAGTTTAGTTCAACTGATCGAATCATTTCGAATCCTCTGATTGAAACGTTTAGTTCACAAACGGGATTCAATCTTGTGAACTAGTTCGGTCCTGAACTATACAACACTAGTTTGCTCATTGTTCCCTAGTGTACAAATCCCACAAACCTTGCAATACCTTGAGAGGAACAGGTTTGATAACGAAATCAAACAGGAATATTTAACTTTAACCAAACTTTGCATGGATCAAAATTATTTTCAATATAAAAATAACTATTACCAACAACTTGAAGGCACGGCAATGGGCAACTGTTTATCGCCGTTCTTAGCTAACCTTTCTTTTCCTCTCAGCAGTTAATGCTTTCAATAGTATATTATTTTATATGGAGGAAAAGTAATACTTTTCATGGCGCGCTCGTGTTTAACAGCCGAACGGAGTGAGGCTGGTAATAGAGGGCAAGCCATGAAAAGTAACTTTTCCTCCAAATAAAATATGCTGTTTTTTCTTCAAATGTCGACAAATTAATGCAAAAAGTTTCTTTTTAATAGTAATAATAGTAATAATAATTATTATTATAAGTGGGTTCGCAAGGCGGCTTAGACCGGTGCGGTGTCGGTGAATAGGCTCAGGTTGTTGCTATAGTAATGTAACATAAAGCTGTCAGTGGACACTGTCAACAATAATTATATTATTAAAATTGCGTTTTCGATTGCGTTTTAATTCCGTATTGATAAGCAGTTATTGAGTAAGTTCGATTAAATAATAACCAATTTGTTCCTAAATTAGTGATTTTTAGAAATGCAGTCACACATTGAATGATAAATACAAATTTTAGTTTAATAACTCTTGAGTTGTTGACGCTTATTTTGATGTTTGCTTGTATTGCATCTATGTTGCTATGATAACACTTTTACCTCCGCCGGCGGAAAAGTGAAAAGTAAAGCTCCGGCGGAGGAAAAACGAAACTTCACTGCCGCCTACACAGTCGAGTAATGACGGATTTACTGACGTTTGAAGAAAATAATTATTTAATAAATAGACTAATTAATAGGCATTTGTTTGGAAAGACCATTCGTGATTCCACTTCTTTCGTCAATCAGGATGAAAATACAAAATATGTCTCGATACCATATAATCCTCAGTATACTAGAGGACTCCAAAAAGTCTTTAAGGAAGTAGGTTTAAAATTAGTATACCAAACTCAGTTCAACATTAAGAAATTATTAGAAGGTCCAAAGGACAAAATTGAATTATTAGAAAGAAGTGGAATATATGAATAATTTGGATCCAAGGATTGTAACCAAAAATATATTGGGCGAACTAGAAAATCTATACAAACGAGATTCAAGGAATACATAGCTCATTTAAAGTATGGTAGAACAGAAAAATCAAGTGTTGCCGAGCATGCTTTTGATAATAATCATAGAATAGCAATTAAAAATTTTAAATTCATTCATAATATAACTGATAGGAGTATATTAGACGCATATGAAAGTATGGAAATTATTAAATGTAAGAATAGTTTAAATAGAGATGGAGGGCCTATTCCGTATAGTCCATTGTGTTGGTTGATCAAGCGTGACTAGTGGGATTCCAGGATTGGTTCCTTAGGTTCCGCTTGATTAAGCAAACATTTAATATAAAAGCGAGTTAGGTAGAGTTTTAAATTTAGTTTTAATCATCTCCTGATGATGGTTAGCGAAACGCGCGTCGAGTGCAATAATTCTGTTTCGGTATTGTGGATAAAACTTCGTTTTAGAGCTGAAATCTCGCTTAAGCCTCCAAGCGCTTAGGTTCCCTGAAGCGAATCTGTTCAAACTTTGCAAATATTCGTTCGGTTAGGTTGCTCTACACCAGCCTTGTTCGTCCTCACTTAGAGTATGCCTCTTCCATACGGACTCCCTATAGCCAGATCCATAAGGACAGGTTAGAACAAGTTCCTGAGATATTTCAGATACAAATTTAACTTTGACCCTAACTTAACATATTCCCTACGAGAGGACATACTTAAAATTGATACTTTGGAGGAACGAAGAGCTAAAAAAGATATTAAGGTTCTCTATGATTTGTTGAACTACAATTTGGGCTGCCCCTATCTTCTTGCAAAGGTGGGTCTACACGTGCCCGCAAGATACACACGATCCAATGCTAATTTTCATGTGCCTTTTCACAGAACAAATCGACGCTCGCAAATAAGAAAATCGTATCTCGTTTTTTTGCCAAAATGAGTTAATGCCATTTTCTGACTTTAGGCAAAGAATATTACATTCGTAGTAGAATGTTCTTTGCTTTAGGATATTGTATCTTTCGATTGGAACAACATTTTTGAAAAAATAACTGAACAAAACGGGTTTTTTGGGGTTTTCAAAAAAGTAATATTATCGCATCTCATATGAAGACTAAAATTCCCAAAATAATATCGTAACAACAGTTACATTTTCATTCAGCGGACTCGAAAGGGAAGAATTTCATTGCATCTAGAGACAGCGCAGAAAACTATTCAGTTGGAACATCGTATCTCCACATACGATAATGTTAGAGACATAAAAATTGCATTGTTTTATCCTAAGCAGACTTATGATGTTAATATTCTACCCTCAAAAAACAGTGTCTTAATCGTAATTTGACATACGATGTTGTTAATTCTTGATTTTCTATAGTGATCCGTTTGAAAGGCCTGTCAATACAAGTTACTTGTTTAAGGTATGTGATAAAGCTTGCAAAAGGTAGGTACCTATGTGATAAATCCGTAATTTCAAGGTCTTACTTTTGATACACACTAACCGGCTTAAAAATATGGGAATGCTGACGTGAAATTTTACTTTGTAGACAAAAACAAATGCAGCAATGATGATGTTGAGATTCCACAAGAAGAATCACAACACTCGCCAATTTTCCTTGGGAATTCTTCTGCACCAGAATACCAAGAAGTGGATCCCAATGTATTGTTTGACTGACATGGAAAGGGGAGCTATAAACTCTGAAATAACATTAATTAAGAGTCCTCCAAACAAACAGGGAATAGATAACAAAGGAGAGAATTTGCCTATAATATACATATATAATAACGACAGCTCAGAGGTAGGGCATCTTATTTGTTTTAATTAACTATTTAAGTATGTATAATTATTTGTCTTGTTTTAATTAGCGCTTAGCCGATATCCCATAATAAATCGTCCTGCCGTGCACGACGATGGGTTGCTTATGTCCGCTCTAAATTCGCTCATTGGATGCCGTGGCCTAGTGGTTTGAATTGTGGCTTTACAACAAGAGAGTGTGCAGTTCGAAACCCTGCCGGTCCATAAGCTTTTTTGCATTTTCTAGTTTGGGTTATTACTTTTATTATAATATGATTTTAGCATTGTTTTTATGATTTTAGTAAATAATTTTAATTTTTAAAGATCTGACGGTAATATTGGTCTGGGCAATCTGCTTGGGATTACCATTGCATTAGAAAAAATAAAGTTGAAAGCTCCATCGAAAAAACCATCAAATTGGCAACGCCGCAAATTTTATTTTTAGACCAGACTATTGACAGCCTCCGTATACCACATTTCATAACGTTATGTCAAGCCGTTGTTGAGATATTTGACCGTGCCTGTTTTTTCAATTGAAAAGACTGGCTTGCCATATCTTTGAAAATTGGCATACGAAAATTTTGATATTCTAGGAATCAAAACACTTTTGTTTTTCCAACATTATCAGCAAAAAAATACCATGGCATTGCATTAAAAAAAATTAAGTTAATATAAATAATTTTGGAAAAAGTATAAAACTGGCAACGTTGCACATATTATTTTTTATATTGGGCACTATTGATAACCCCTGTATACCAAATTTCATACCGTTATGTCAAGCCATTGTTAAGATACCTCGGTTAAGAAGGCCATTTATTGACCTCGCATATTATATCCTTCGGCGCTTCCCTAGATAATTGCTTAATTCTCAACCTAGGTATATACCTAATATATACTATTCTTCTTTTCAGGTCGAAGAAATGCCAGAAATGGTGGAAAATTTGACGAATGAAAAGGAAAGTAGCATTTTGGATTTGCCTTCGACCATCATGGTATGAAAAATATATCACCAGGTAGGAAAAGATTCAGAAATCCGCAGAACTGGAAAGTTAAGAAAGCGACAAGGAACAGAAATACTGCACAAGAGTATACGTCATATTCTACCAAGAAAAAGGACCAGCGATCAGTGAAAGAAAGTTGTGAAAAAAGAAGTGTAGAATGGAATGTTACAAAAAAATCACAGAATTCCAAAGAAATCTGATTTTTCAGAAATTCGGAGATCACAATAGGCACATGGATTTCTTGGCTAAGCATTCAGAAAAGAGCAAAAGAAAGTACAAACTGTAAGGGATAAGGAATCACGGCCCGGCGGCAATTTACAATGAGTTACTACTTTTCAGTAGGATAATGCATGATAATAGTATATTATTTTATATGGAGGAAAAGTGATACTTTTCATGGCGCGCTCGTGTTTAACAGCCGAACGAAGTGAGGCTGGTAATAGAGAGCAAGCCATGAAAAGTAACTTTTCCTCCAAATAAAATATGCTGTTTTTTCTTCAAATGTCGACAAATTAATGCAAAAACATCTCTTTTTAATAGTAATAATATCTCATTATTATTAAAGATAAGTGGGTTCGCAAGGCGGCTTAGACCGGTGTCGGTGAATAGGCACAGGTTGTTGCTATAGTAATGTAACATAAAGCTGTCAGTGGACACTGTCGACAATAATTATTTTTTTAAGATTGCGTCTCCGACAGCGTTTTAATTCCGTATTGATAAGCAGTTATTGAGTAAGTTCGATAAAATAATAACCAATTTGTTCCTAAATTAGTGACTTTTAGAAATGCAGTCACAAATTGAGTGATAAATACAAATCGTAGTTTAATAAATCTTGAGTTGTTGACGCTTATTTTGTTGTCTGTTTGTATTGTATCTATGTTGCTATGACAACACTTTTACCTCCGCCGGCGGAAAAGTGAAAAGTAAAGCTCCGGCGGAGGAAAAACGAAACTTCACGGATTTACTGACGGTTGAAGGAAAAATTATATCACCGATATATGGATAAGAACTGTAATGCTCAAACTGGACCAAAATGAAATAGGAATTGGTAGTCCTGAAAACAGAGGAAGAGTTACTAGTGATGACCCTGAAGTGGCTAAAATCAGAAAAACTATAAGAGAACATAAGTTTACCCACTACCGAATCTCACTACGTTCGGAGATTCAAAGCGACAGTACCTACAAGTTGACATTCAATTCTTAGCCCAAATGTATAGACTGTACGTCGAATGGGCAGCGCAGAGGCAGGTACGAGTTGAGACATGCAGACAGTATCGTTACGTGTTTGAACATGAATACAATATAGGTTTTTTCTTGCCAACAAAAGACCAATGCGAGGTTTGTGATAAATACTTGCTGGCCGATGAAAGCAGAAGAAAAGAACTCGAGATTGAAAGGCAGCAACAGCAGAAAAATAAAGAAGCAATAAGGAAGTTGAAAGAAAGCGATAAGCAGTTTGCAAAGGAAGACAAATCATTCAACGTAGTCTGTTATGATCTACAGAAGATTGTCGTGACGCCATACAAAGATGTCAGCATCTTTTACTACAAGTTAAAATACAGCACTTACAATTTAACACTGTTTGACATCGGTAACAACAAGACCCATTGTTATGTATGGCATACGATTGCTAAAAGAGGTGCCAAGGAAATTGGAAGCTTATTTGGATTATATCAAGAATCGAAAACAAAACAGCTTCAATAAACTTGTATTTTACACGGATAATTGCGGCGGTCAAAACAGGAACCGATTTGTTTTTGCAATGTATGTGTATGCTGCAAAAAAGTATAAGGTTGACATAACTCATCGTTTCTTGGCGAAGGGGCATACTCAAAACGAAGGTGATAGTGTTCAAGCCCTTATTGAACGACAGAAGAAAGGAAAAGTTGTGTATACGCCTGAGCAATGGATAATGCGTATTAAGATGGCGAAAGTCACTGGTGAACCCTACCAGGTCATAGAAGTTAATCAAGACATGGTTTACGACTTAAAGAAATTGGTAGACAGTAACAGAAACTGGAAGCCAGACGAAGATGGAATTAAAGTACGATGGAATAATATAAGAGAGATCCAGATATCTGAGAGTGATCCGCTGAAAATTGCAATAAAGTATCAGTTTATAAACCAGAATGAGCAATGTTTGCTTGAGTTAAATAAGGCCAACAAGCGAGGTAAGAGAAAATTCACCATAAATCCATCAGAATTTGTTCAGGAATTGGAGTTAGCTTATAAGAAGCCAATCCCAACCTCAAAGAAAAAATACGACCATCTCCAGTATTTATGCAAAAACGGCGTTCCCGATATGTACCACTCATTCTACAGAAACCTTCCTTTTGGAGTCCGTGCGGAAGATGATGATGATGGAGAGGAAGATTGATTTATTATCTTTTGTCATGTAAAAGAAAATAAAAGTTTAATTTTTTTCTAATGTTGATCGTTTAATTTACGATGCGAAACTCCCATAGTATTCCTTTGTGCCTATCTTTAGATAAGATAATAGCCTATCTGAAATCGGAAAATGGCTACATCGTATCTTTAAATACGTTCTTTGTAACCTGAAAAGATATAGATAGTTACATCATATCTCTAGATACGACTTTACTATTTTTTCAAATAACCGACTATTACATCATATATTTTTTTCATTGAATATTTGAAGAAATCATCAAAATATGTTCAAGACGATGTTCCTGATACACATTTATAGCCCCTACCCAAATGTCATCTTTAAATTACTGAAAGATCGGCTGCAATTAAGGAAACATCCCGGAACTTTAAACTCGTTTTCTGAAAAACTGGAAATATCGAGTTACGATGTTCTTATTTGCGAGCGTCGCGCCGAAATTATGGTTTACACTCACCAATATCAAGATTGTTTAGGTTCGCGAACGAAGTCAGTTGTGGAGTTTTCCTTTCCTAGGCATAGGTTCTATAATTTATTAAAAATACACAGGTTTACATAAAAGCAACATGAATCTGCGGTTTAGCAATCTCTTGTCGCCTGATAATTACTGTATGGCATTATAGCGTTATTACCACGAAATCTGTTTTTATATTTAACTTAATTATCACCATTGTACCTAATATTTCTATGTAAATTGGGCTTTGCCCGTTGATTAATAATAAATAAATATTCATACACTTTCCTATTTAAAATTTTAGGGCTAAAGCCCGCCCCTGCTAGGAGGATGAATATAAAAACGAATAGTTTCCTTCTCAAAATAAAAATTGAAGGGACCTACCAATTTGCCTTAAATGGCGATAGATTTGAAAAATCGGCTTTTTCGTTTTCATTGGCTACCCATGTATATATGATCAAATACACAAACCAAATATATATATATTGCTTACAATGCTGATCCATGTGGTCCTAAATCTGTCTTTGCCTTTTTTGCTTATCTTACTGGCATTTTCAGATTTGCACTTTTATGCTTCCTAATTCCGTGATGTGTCTTAGTGAAGGGACTAATCGAATACAAATAATCGAAGTATTCGATTCTGGCTTGCATTCGAATGCATTCGATTCTCAACGAAGAATTCGAATACCAGAAATATTCGAATGCGCTAACAACGAATTAATCGTCCCTCGAATGCTGGTTGAATCGAAATGAAATATGCATCGACACAATTCGGGTCAAATGCGATCATAATATAACTTGTTCGATTATGCAGGTCTGCCGTCTGAGCAACAAATAATAGCGGGCTTAGTTTTGTATTACGGTGAACAATAATCGAAAACGCTCTACTATAAAAAGTATAAAATAGAGTAGTTTAATTACTGTGGTAGTTTTTTAATTGTTGAATATTTTTCTTCTGTAGTGAACATATTATTAATTTTAAATGCGGTAGTCGGCAGGTATGAAGTACATATTTTTGCAATATGCAGAAGATAAGGAGTTTTGGGAATTCAAATTTAAATTATTAAAAAGTGATGATTTTAGTAAATATTTAATAAACTTTTACATAATATCTAAACAAAACAACTTTTAACCAATATTTTATTTTTTAATCTTGAATGCTTTCGCTAATCTTTGTAAAAGATTTTGCTCTTATGCTTAAATGTATCACGAATGAAGACCCCAAGATCAAACAATTCAGAATCAGACAATTTGTAAATTTAATTTCGAGAAGTCATCTCGAGAGGTTGAATCGCTAATTGAAACATTTGGGATATCGCGACTAATCCAAATAATTCGATTCTTTGTATTCGAATAATCATTCGATGCTCAAAAGTATTCGAATGCAAGGTATTCGATTCTAAAAACCATCCGATTTTCCCTTCACTAATGTGTCTCTTCAATAAATTGCTGTTCATCTACATCGTCTTACATTCATGTAATAAAACAAAAATACGCTAGCTACATCAGATCTGCGTTTATTGAGACGCAATAAATAATACACACATACATAAATCAATGTGAATACATCAATATCAAATTAATAAGCAATCACTATAATAATTCAAAGGGTTAGCTGATCCTCAGTACAAGATAAATTGTCGCATATCATGACATTATTTATGGAAAATCCTCAATTTATTTTCAACTTAGTATTTGACGCTATTGCCAAACATTGCACATGTATTAAATTTTAAATGGGTAATATGACACTCTTTTCAACCCTATCGTCTCAAGATCCGACGCTTTAGAATTAATATTTACATACTAAATTTTATGTTAGAATTAAATGTAAAAAGCAATTATTACTATGCATCTGTTTATCTATATCCCCCACCACCGCCTCTGTGGTAATTCGAACGTCCCCTTTGATAGGAATCGCGACCGCCTCTCTGATATTGTTGATTTTGTTGGCTTTCATTGACGTATTGGTCGGCATAGGTGGTCTTGCTAGCCTGAAAAAATATTATTAACTCTAACCATATAAATACTAACACTTGTTTAAAGCTGAAATATGTATACCATCTACGCAAAATAAATAAAACACAATATCATTCAGGGATCAGAAAATTTCCAACTTACTCAGTAGTATCATATGGTTCACACAATCAAAATCTTTGGCGATATCATAAATTAATAATAATAATAATAATAATAAATGATCTTTATTTCAAATCACCTAAAAAATACATTTCCTGTACATGGCACATGAAAACATATAAAGGCAAAGTAAAACGGCCTCAAGAAATAGAAATACAAAGTGAAAAAGAAGAACAAAAAAAGGGAATCACTTATTGTCTATGCCTGTCCAAAATAATCATCTATACAGTATGGTTCCAATTCGGTTAAAACTGTTTTATTCTAATTTTAAATAACCTAAGGTTATTTACACATTTAATGTCATTAGGCAAATTATTAAAAAAACTTATACACATATAGCTTGGACTCCTTTCTGCCAGGGAAAGTCTATGAATAGGATAAGTGATGTTACGTGTTCTAGTATTGTATTGGTGTCCAATTTCTTGTTCAAACAAAATCTTATTTTTGAAGAAAAACAAAAGACATTCATAAATATACAGTCCATACACAGTTAGAATACCAAATGATTTAAATACCCCCTACAGCTCTCAATAAAACCCATTTTCTTAATAGTTCTCAAGACTCTTTTTTGTATTACAAAAACTTTTTGTGTATGATTGTTACTATACTCTATTTCGAAATGATGCGAAGTAATAAATCATTTTCTGATGGCTGGTACATAATTACGTACATATACGTACATATTTTAAACGTTTACCTGTCCTAATACTCGGACTTTCCCAGCATTATATTTATCACACTTAGGTTTTTTTATTACTATTGTAAACATTCAAATTTGACGATTTTTTGTATGCATACCCTAAAGTTTAAGTAATTGTAATTTTCAAGTTATATTTGTTCTTCCGAAGAAGACACAGTGTGTTTGTTTCATTTCATAGTTTCAATTAAAATGGCTAATTCAGTTTTCTCTCCAGTGAAACTAGCGAGCAAATGTCCATTTTCTGTTAACGAAAAGAATATTATTCTTAATGTATATGACGCCCTCAAACATCAAAATCCTCTGTATAGCGTTGATACCGTGGTGGAAATGTGTTCGCAAATGACGGGTGTTCAAAAACATCGATATATAAATTAAGGTGTGAACGAAAAAGTGGAGCTGTAAAACCACCTACACCATCTTCAGGAAGAAAGACGGTGCCTATCGATGAAGACTACAAACTTATAATTAGAAGAACAGTACATTCCTTTTATTTTAATAAGGAAATACCAACCATCGACAAAATTTTAGGAGCCTTGAAGCAAGACCAAAATATGTCTCCAACGATAAGCAGGAAGAAATTGTGGACAATTTTAAAACAAATGAATTTCAGCTGGGAAAAACAAAGCAGAAAATCGCTCCTAATCGAAAAAGATGAAATTATTTGCTGGAGGAGACATTACTTAAGACAGATAAAGCAGTTTCGAAGTGAGAATAGAAAGATTTATTATCTGGACGAAACATGGCTTAATGAAGGATATACGGTTGGGAAGATTTGGCAAGACAAAAATATTTCAAGTTTTCGTCAAGCATTCTTAGAAGGCTGGTCCACCGGACTAAAACCACCATCTGGGAAAGGAAAGCGACTGATTATTACACACCTTGGAAGTGTTGATGGTTTTGTTGAGGGCGGTTTGTTAATGTTTGAGTCAAATCATTCTGGCGATTACCATGAAGACATGAATGGCGATGTGTTCGAAGAATATTTTGAACAAATGTTAGATCTCATTCCACCTAATTCTGTGATAGTGATGGACAATGCGAGTTATCATTCCAGAAAAGTTGACAGAATACCAACTAATTCATGGAGAAAAGCGGATATTATTCAGTGGTTTAGACAGAATAACATACCATTTGATGAAAGTATGGTGAAAAAGGAACTGTTGTCCATAGTGTCCTCAAATAAAGCTCGTTTCACCGAGTATGTAGTTGACAAAATTGCACAGAAACGAAATATTACTATTCTTCGTCTGCCTCCGTATCATTGCGAATTAAATCCCATTTAACTTGTTTGGGCCCAAGTGAAAAGTTATGTAGCAAGGAGAAACACGACGTTTAAAATGAAAGATGTTAAAATTATCTTTGAGGAATCTTTAAAAAATGTCGATTCTGAAAAATGGCGTAAGTGTATTGAGCATGTTGTAAAAGAAGAAGAAAAAATGTGGAAACTAGACCATTTAATTGACCTAACTGTAGAGCCTTTAATTATATCCTTGGAACATGACGAAGATTCGACGGATTTTTCTGACGACGATAATGATATGGCATAGTTCTCTACATAACTGTTTACACAAAATCGCAATTCTTATACCTTATTATATAAATATTATATGTGATAAAATGTTACAGTAATACTAACTGTTTTTGAATATACATAGATAAGTGAATAAATAAAAGTACTTAGGTAAAACAGGTATTTTAAATTAAATACCCAAACGTACGCTACTGCAGGTAGAAAATGGCCCCTTTGCTAATAAAGCCTATTGTTTGCAGCGGGATTGCCATACAAAACAGGGTGGAATGGTATTAAATATAATACAGCAGGCTATAACAGCTGTGGCTAAATTTTTAGAAATCACAAAAATTTATTTGACCACTCTGTTAGCGTTTTGCATTTATAAGTAGGTTTTATTACTCCGCACCATTTCGAAATAGAGTATACCCCAAAACATTATGGCATACTTTAAAATCGATTCAAAATTTCCATGATATATGATTCTTAAACATCTCACATTCATATATCTTCCCACAACCCTAATTCCATAACAAAGCGAATTGAGCTTTTGCATTAAGTGCTGTATATGCGTGGTCCAGTTCAAAAACTCATCCAAATGAATTCCTAAAAACTTTGTATCTTCGACCAAGTCAATATCTGTTTCTCCAATGTTTACTGTTAATGGCTTGTCAATATTGCATTGTTTTGTTCTAAATATCAAGATATTTGTTTTATTTTTATTTAGCAATAATTTATTTTCATAAAACCATTCACTGGCACTGGCCCTCCCAAACAATGACGATCCGTCTGATACTACGCCTGGTAAATCTTTGGCCCCAATGATTAGACTGATATCATCTGCATAACAAGTTATGCTTTCGTTTTGGCGATTTATTATGGAATACAGGTCGTTCAAAAATATCACAAAAAAAATGGGACTAGCTATACTACCCTGAGCAATTCCAATTATATTTTCCATGGAATTTGAAAAAATTGGTTGCCCATTTCTTGTTACCTTGACTCTCTGCATTCTGCCTGAGATATAAGACTTGAAAAGATTTAGTGCATTTCCCCTGACGCCGTACCTCTCCTATTTCTTCAAAAGTAATTCTGGGTTAACACAGTCATATGCTTTAGACAGATCCAAACAAATGCCAATGGCTAGATTTCCTTTCTCGATTAAGTCTAAAATGTTTTTTTGTAAATTGGAAGACTGCACTTTGTATGGATCTGCCCTGTACAGGGTGTCCCAAATTCAAGCCTCATCATTGGGATCTCGGAAACTAGAAGAGATACGAGGTCGGTTAAATAGAGGCAAAGTTGCGCAATTTGATGCTGATCAAAATGCCGCCTTAAAAGTTAAAAAATTCCGAATAATTCCGAAGATATTTAGAAAAAACCGAATATTCGCGATTTAATTTTTATTTTTTTATGACTCTATTTGAATAGATATAACAAAATAAATTCCACATTCTCATTGCTACTTTTTCTGCTCTACAAGATGGTGTTATCAGATTTTCAAACCGACGTTTCGTCTTTGAGCGGCCATAATCAACTTTGTTTTTTTAAATACGGCCCTGGTTTTTTTTATCACGGATTTTAAGAGCATCTAAAGTCCCAAAACCAATGAGGTATCGCACTTATTCGAGAAATTCGTATTAATGGCATTTTTCGTAAGACCTCATGTGTTAGAGAGAGACAGAAAACATCTTTTTAGTAAGATTTTACCAGGAAATCATTAAAGTGATTTTTTCGCATAAGTGCGATACATCATTGGTTTTGGGACATTAAAAGCTCTTAAAGTCCGTAATAAAAAATCCAGGGCCGTATTTAAAAAAACAAAGTTGATTATGGCAGCTCAAAGACGAAACGTCGGCTTGAAAATCTGATAACACCATCTTGTAGAACAGAAAAAGTAGCAATGAGAATGTGAAATTTATTTTGTTATATCTATTCAAATAGAGTCATAAAAAAATAAAAATGAAATCGCGAATATTCGGTTTTTTCTAGATATCTTCGGAAGTATTCGGAATTTTTTAACTTTTAAGGCGGCATTTTGATCAGCATCAAATTGCGCAACTTTGCCTCCATTTAACCGACCTCGTATCTCTTCTAGTTTCCGAGATCCCAATGATGAGGCTCGAATTTGGGACACCCTGTACATATCCGTGCTGACTTGCATTTAAAATATTGCATTTATTTAAAAAGTTTAACAACTGTTGACACATGGCCAACTCGAACAATTTTGAAAAAGCCGGCAACAGACTTATAGGTCTATAATTTTCATATAATTAGAGATCGCCGTTTTTTAATAATGGTTTTATGAGCGCTACCTTGAGTGTATCTGGAAAAACACCATGCCTGACTGAATTATTTATGATATAAGCTAATATTTCTTTTGTTACTGGAATTGTCATTTTAGCAATACTAGTCTGTATCTCATCTATTCCACTGCTGTGCTTATTTAAAATTTTTTTTTTTTGAAAGTCTGCATAGCTCATTTGCAGATATTGGTCTTAGAAGCATTGACTGATTGTTTTCCGGTATTTTACAACTTAATATATTTGTGTTCGTATGTTTTAACAAGTCTGGAATTATTGATACCAGAAAATCGTTATATTCATTCGCAATTTTTCCAGGGTCACCCTTAATACCAATATGCCCATTTTTCTCATCATGACCTGTTATATCAGGGTATATCGATCACATACATTTCATTTTATTGTCAGACAGAATTAATTTCTTTTCATATTCCTCTGATCTTGCTTCTATTAATAATGAGTCGTATTCTTTCTTTAAACTATTATATGATTCTTTAAAAATATTACTACATCTAGATACAGTTAGATATACATCCAAACGATCTTTACATTTAGATATTTTTTCATTTTGCATCTTAACTTTGTGTTTACTGTATTGATTACATATTATTCAAGGAAAACAGTGGTTGAAAATGTTTGTAAAATTGTTCATAAATATATTCCATTGCTGGTTGACGTTATTTTTTTTTTCTATTTCGTAGACTTTCAGCCAGTGCTGTTCATTTAAGAGTTTTAAAAAACTCTCTTTATTAGATTCTGTAAAAAATCGTTTGTGTTTAGAAATATTATTTTGATGTTTTTCAATATGAAAAGTTAACTCTTGCGCCCTATGATCAGAAATATAAGTATCTAGAGTCCTACTATCTATATATTCACAATTTACAAAAATGTTATCAATACATGACCCTGAAGCTTGTGTTATTCTCGTATTTACAAAAATTGTTTGATTTAAATTGAAAGATTGTAGCAATGAGATGAAATTATTTTTGCTGTTGCTGAGGCATGTCTATATTAAAGTCACCCGCAATTATATATTTTTTATTTTCGCCTACTAGACTATTTAACATTACTTCAAACTTGTCTAAAACATTATTTACATTATCACTAGGCCACCTATATACAGAGATAACAATCATCTTGGAACCATTAACTGTACACTCAACTGAAGCACACTCGAATTCATTTCTTATCGAAAGTTTATTTATTTTATTTCGCGTTTGAAACCTGACACTGACATACACAGCACTCCCTCCATGATGTCCAGCTTCTCTACAATAACTAGCTCCCAATCTAAAATCTTTAATGGATAAATATTTCAGCTGCTCAAATGATTTCCAGTGGTCTGTAATACAGAGTAATTTGCAGTTGCTATGTCTTTTTATTAGATCATTTAATCGATTAAGAGCATTTCCTAATGATTGTACATTTTGGTGTATAATAGAGATATCATTTATGGGATTATTATTTCTTGATCTTTTTATATCTTGTTTTTGATTTTCTATAAAAAAAAAATCATCAGCATATTTCTATTATTTTTTCCTCTCTTTAGGAACCAATTTGCAATTCTTGGTGGGGCTTGGAGGATTCAATTTTCCCTGGAAAGATTTCTGCACTGTCTTTTTGCTATCACCTTAATTTTGTCCTTTATTGTTTCCTGCAGTTCTCCTACAATTTCGAAATTTAATTTTTCTAATTCTTCCACAAACTCTTCGTTAGAAAAACCTTTTTCTATGCCTGTTATCATGAAGGTGGGATTTGTACTAACATTTTCCTTGACTGTCATGTTGGCCATGGTGCCTACAGCTTTTTTTTTTCCTGTTGATTTTTGTCGAAGCTTTCGACAATTATCGCTCCGGTTTTTGTTGCCTTATGTTCTTAAAAGCTTTCCCTAATTCTTTTAAGTTTATCTGGTTTTTTAGCGTTTTCATGGCTGCTTTGGGATCGTTTATGTTTGTCGATTCTGACTACAGTTTCGTGTTTTTTTATTGTTTTTGGTGTTGCCCATTTCTCTTCGTTTTGGTTTGATAAGTTTCCCGTGCTTTCCTTTGCTGTTGACGATTTGTTCACTATTGTTGCATATGTCTCCTGTTTATCCTATACCTTTTTGTGAAGTCGCTTTTGTATGTTTATTTGTTGAAGTTTAAATTGTAGAGTCATGTTTTGCTTGTGTACTTCTCCCATTTTAAATACTAATTGTGTAAATATGCTGCTCATTTTAATTTGGCTACTACTTATTTTAATGTGTATGTTTAGATTTTTGTTTTTTCCTTATCTACTATTTCTGATATTCCCTTTAAAATTTGGTAACATTCATATATTATTTTTTCTGAAATACAACCATTTGTCAGAGAGCCAGGGTCCTGTATATCTATATTTTCATATTGGTTTCCATCACATTGCCTTTTCTGGGAGTTCTCTTCTGGTTGACTTATGTCAGATCTTTGCCTTTTGCTTATATTCTGGACTACAGGCATTACAACATTTTTCCTAGTATTTTCCTTGTTACTTTTTTTGTCGGTTTTCTTTTACAAGAATTCGTTGGTGTAAAAACATGTTCGCAATCATTTTTATAGTTTTTGGATGCCCCTTGTAGCGGTACTTCAGTTATTTCTTTACGTTTTGTTATCTCGCTTGTCGTCGAATTGCATGAAATGTTTGTATTGACCTTGATGCCTAATATAATGATATGTATGAAAAAGCGCTGTTTTTGGGTTTCCTTAAGTTTTGATGGTTTTTTTTTAATTATTACATTGGGTTTGTCTCCTCCACTATTATCACCCATGATTTTTTCAAGTATATTAACTTTAAAAAACCGCTTAAAACTGCGAATAAAATATATACATGTACACACAATAAATTATATTATACGACCGCAGCAATTTTAGCATTAAGCAAACGGTGTCCATTCAAAAAAACTAATTATGCTTTCTCACAAGTTTTCGATAATTTTTTCCAGGATTGGGAGCAATGAAATTGGTCAAAGCTCGAAAGCGATTCAAGTGTCTCCTATGAAAAGTGGGGATATCACTCAATCAAAAATGCCTTATTGTTCAAAAAACTAGTTTCCATTAACAAAGCGTGCTACAACTATACTTATATCCATTCAATCATACAGGTTAAAACTACAGGGGAGTAGCAAAAAAAACAATACTTAACAAACAACAAAAAAATTAAAAAATTGGTCAGTATATTATTAGAAATATTCACATGTATTTCTCTTCTATTTCAGTCGTCATCACAATAAAATACCCTAATTAATACCAATAAATATGTATAAATAACACGCAACAAACATTAAATATCACAACAATCTATCTGTGTAAAACCCGCCCATATCATAATATGCTTTACACAAATGAAGTTCCTTTACTGATTTTCTAAAAAGTCTAATCGAATTATTAGCCCTAATATGAACTGGCAGGTGGTTAAACAATTTTTGCCTTCATATATCAAACACCTTTTGATCAGTTCCTTAGTCGGTCAAGGGAGGGGAAGGTTTGAAGCCTGGCGAGTCTGGTGGCGGGCCTCACTATCCCATGCAGTTGTAGTTGTTGTGTTGTTTCCAGAATGAACAGAGAAGAAAGTGTGAGAATCTTCAGTGATATAAAGTAAGGCTAACATGATTCTCTCTGATTTATGCCAGCGATGAAACGAATGGCCTTTTTTGCAGAACAAACAGTATATTCAGCATATATTGGCTGCTAACACCCCAGAAAGGGATTCCATATCTGAGATGCGATTCAAATAATCCAAAGTACACTGTTCGAGCTGTTGCCTGTCCAAGTTCTTCCCTGATTGACCTTATAGCAAAGCACCCTGAAGACAGCCTTCCACTCAACATCATAATGTGGACAGTCCCAATAATTTTGTCACTCCCTCCTCTCTTAGGGGATCACTTTCCAGTTGCAACCTCAGCATGTCGCACCTGAATCCCATCACGTTTGTCTTTCCTGCGTTGAATGTAAGAGGGTTTGAGTTGCACCACTTTTTGATTGCAAGAAGGTCCGCAGCTATATTCTCTTTCAGTTGTTCAGGATTATCGTTATGCCACACGACAGAGGTATAATCAGCGGAAAGCGTAAATTCTCCCGAAATATTAATTTGAACCAAATCATTGACATAGATCAGAAATAGAAGGGGTCTCAAAACTGATCCCTGTGGAACTCCGCAGGTAACACTCAGAGATGACGACCTCTGGTTACATGTAACCACTGACTGACTCCAACCTCCAAGGTACGATCGGAACAAAGCAAGACTAGGGCCCCTAAATCCATATTTTTCAAGCTTCATGAGCAGTATCCGATGGTCGACGCAGTCAAACGCATTGGAAAGGTCACAAAACACTGCAGCCACTGCCTGTCCCTGATTCCTATAGGCATATACTCTCTCCAGAAAGCTGAAGATGGCATCGTGGGTTCCTTTTGAGCTCTGCCATCCAAATTGATCAAAAGTCACGTGCTCTGACCTAAGGTAAATCCACATTTTTACCTTTACAATTTTTTCAATGGTCTTTGTCAAGGTGGATAAAAGGGAAATGGACGATAGTTTGATGGTTCTTCCTAGTCTCGACCCTTATGTAATGGTATAACTATCGCAGACCTCAAACAAGCAGGAAACACTCCTCTGGACCAGGAGTCATTGATTGCTCATGCTAAGGCCTCCAAAGCATTGTTCGACAACCTCAAAAGCACCTCCACCGAGATTCCATCTTCTCCACAGGATTTCTTGTTCTTAATTCCCAGAAGAGCATCTCTAACTTCTGCAGCATGAGTAGGGAGGAAACCGAATGATTGTGGCACAGACACATTTGTCATGTAAGAGAGAGGGTCATCAGATGTAGGGAGGTTCTGAGTTAAGCTCTCAGCTATAGTGCAATAGAAGCTGTTTAGTGTGTTGGGATCAATGTGGGCATTTTCGCTGTTGTGCCGCAATTTAGCACGCAGTTCCTTAATTATAGACCAGCTCTCCCTCTGCTTATTATTAGCTCTTGTAAGTCTGCTTTCATAGTAAAACTCCTTACCAGTCTTTATAAGCTTCCGATATATTCTGCGGTATCTACTACGGCATGCAACAAAGTCCTCATTGCAACAGAATTTCTTCATATAGGTGAAAGCACGCAGATTAGCTCCAGACAGCCTTAAGCCTTGGTTTACGCTTCTTGGGTTGTGCTGATCCAACGCAGTGGAAAGGCTCGGTTGAAGACAAGATGGAATGAAACGAAGTAATTGGTTCCGGGGACAGACGCACATTTAACCAGCACACTAACCCAAACTAAGACCAAGTTGGCAAAACTGGCTAAAGATCCTACCCCGTTTACGCTCTGTTTGTCGCTCAGTCACACCCGTGAATGTACAGGGTGTCCCAAATTCGAGCCTCATCATTTTGATCTCGGGAAAGAAGAGATACGAGATCGGTTAAATGGAGGCAAAGTTGCGCAATTTGATGCTGATCAAAATGCCACCTACAAGTTTAAAAATTCCGAACACTTCCAAAGATTTTTGGAAAAAAACTGAATATTCGCGATTTAATTTTTAATTTTTTATGACTTTATTTGAATAGATATAACAAAATAAATTTCACATTCTCATTGTTACCTTTTCTTTTCTACAAGATGGTGTTATCAGATTTTCAAACCGACGTTTCGTCCTTGAGCTGCCATTATCAACTTTGTTTTTTAAATACGGCCCTGGATTTTTTTTTTATTACGGAATGATGTATCTCACTTAATCGAAAAATTCATATTAATAGCATTTTTCATAAGAACTCATGTGTAACAGAGAGACAGATAACAGATTTTTGGTAAGATCTTACCAGGAAATCATTAAAATGATTTTTTTCGAAAAAGAGCGATACAACAATGTGAATGTGAAATTTATTATTTGTTCCAAATCTAATCCCACACAACTATTAACTTGGGTAAATTGCTAAAAATATAGCCGAGAGCCTATGGTTTGAGGCACTTTAATAATTATTTATAAACCACATCTTATTTTAGTTTTTAAGCTTTCTTTATGCAGAGCGTTAATGCGTAAAAACAGGATATTCTTTTTAATCCTATTAAAAAATCTATTTTCTGTCTCTCTCTAACACATGAGTTCTTATGGAAAATGTCACTAATATGAATTTTTCGAATAAGTGCGATACATCATTGGGGTTGGAACCTTGGAAGCTCTTAAAATCTGTAATAAAAAATCCAGGGCCGTATTTAAAACAACAAAGTTGATGATGGCAGCTCAAAAACGAAACGTCGGCTTGAAAATCTGGTAACACCATCTTGAAGAACAGAAAAAGTAGCAATGAAAACGTGAAATTTATTTTGTTATATCTATTCAAATAGTTATAAAAAAATAAAAATGAAATCGCGAATATTCGGTTTTTACAAAAATCTCCGGAAGTATTCGGAATTTTTAAACTTGTAGGATGGCATTTTGATTAGCTTCAAACTGCGCAACCTTGCCTCCATTTAACCGACCTCATATCTCTTTTAGTTTCCGAGATCCCAATGATGAGGCTCGAATTTGGGACAGCCTGTACAGGGTGGCCAACTAAGGATGCGAGGTACTGTATCTGGGAAACTATCCATCGTAGACTTGCGGCAAAAATGTACTAAAACGGTCAAGAGAAAAACCTGGAAAATATTTTCAAGTTTCTAAAATGACCACTAGGAGGCGTAACTGCAATCTTGAATCTGAAAAAGTGATGTTTCTGTGAATTCCGTTATATTAACCAAATAAAAAATTCCACATATTTGAAGTTGAGGATAATGTAAAACTTTTTTGTTGAATGCTTTTTGCTGTATCTCTAAAAATAAAGTGGTGGGGGGTATTCAAAGTTTTTTTTTAAATAACACCCTGTATCTGCGAAACGGCTAAGCCGATTTTAACAAACTTGGGTTAGGTCAAAGGCAGCGGCGGATGGGAGGGCCGGGAGAACGGGAAATTTCCCGAGGGGCCTCTTACTGTGGGGTATCATGGGGCCCCTATTGCTACAAACTACAGATAGGCCGCAGGCCCAAAAATTAAATACCGCGTGTTAATAAAACTTGTCGAGGCCTCTTGACTCTTGGCTCTCGGTCTATATTTATTATTACCATAGACAAGACCGCAGTGATAACCGTGAGGGGAGGCCAAACCGATGAAGGCGAAAACTTTTGGGGGTGCCACGCCCAATTTTTACCCAAAAGTCATTAAAATATTTAAAAAGCAAGGATTCGCACCCTCTTGAATGACATAGCATTAATGGTATGTTGCAAAATGAGTCGGTTAAATTCCCAGGGGGGGCATGTCCCCCCCTCTCCCCCTTGTCTACGCCCATGCCCCGCGGCAAGTCAAAATAATACATGTCGCTGCCACTCGAATCTCGATTTCAGTTAGGTATTTCCCGGGAATCCAAAGTCGCGTGGCGCATGGGGAACGGGCGAAACGTCATAGATTCTTTGAAACTACAGACTGCGTCGTTGTCAAGTCTATTATTATTAATTGAAATTCAATGTAATTTTATGCTTGGGAAACATTCTAATTATTTTCCTTATATAGTCAAATTCGAAATTGTTATAAAGCGTGTTACGAGCCGTTTTGTCTAGCGTATATCAATGCGAAAAGCCCCACGTTGGGCGCCAAAAATTTATTACGCCCTTTTTGTCCTTCTAATGGGCGCAAACTTTCACTCCAACTCAGAAGAAATTGGGAGTGAATAATCTCTAATCGAGGGAACAAAAAAAATAATTTCGAGAATTTAAAAACTAGATATTGAATGAAATAAAGTATGTTGATGCGTAGGCTAAAACGAGCTATCACCGAGCGTATAAATTAAGCCCTAGCTCAAATGCAGGATAGTAGAGTGCCTGTTGATTTACTTAAGGAGCCACGGGCTTTTAGACAGCACATGCTAGAATTACCCCAGAGTTGAAATACGGAACTCGTTTTAGCTTAAGCTTCGCGACAAAATAAATGAACACCAAAAATTCTATATTTTCTATCCGGGAAATCAATCAATAAAACAACAAAAATGAGTTAGAAAATTAGATTAAATATATATCGGCAATTTATCAGTATTAATATTGGAAAAAAATAATTACTCGAAAATTAATCAAAATCAAAGTCGGTTTAGGGCAAGTACCCGAATTAACCCAAGAAAAAACTAAAGTCCATGAGGACAAGTATTCAAAAATTAATCAAAAACGACTAAAGAAAGAGGTAAACAGATATTGAAAAAGTAATCAAAAATAATCGAGAACGTTTCAATTATTGAGCGTTAATGATAAAAAACAGATAATTACGGAAGCGGCTTGTTCTGTTGGTTATTCGCTTAAGTTCTAATTAAATAAAACAGGTAAATAAACAAACAAGGATTGGTTTTATTACTTAATAAGAAAATATCACAACTGGTCAGGAAATAATCAGTTGTTATTAATAACGATCGCTCAAAGCATTAAAAAAAACGTCAAGTAAAATATGTTGAAAGCCAGCGATACTGCAGATAACTTTTCGTTAAAGTTTAACTAGATCGAGTAATCACTTAATTAAAGACTAATTCACGTGGCTCGAATCATGATCCGTCGCATATGCCGTATAAAAACTAACTAACTATGGTTATTCAGTTCAATTAAGCTTCGTTGATAACTGCCGCAAAAACAATATACATATAGAAAAAACTAGTTAGAACTAGCGTTATTATAGCCACCAATTAATAACAGACTCTGACCTTAACATATGATAATTTACTCCACGGCCAAGTTACCGGTAGGATACAGATAATAAACAATCTATTCGAGTGAAGAAAATATCACAGGCCGCAATAAAAAAAAAATTAAAAATAACGCAAAGTCTACTAGGCTGTAACAACACTGGTAGTTATCTGATCTACAGTTATCCAACGTAAGCCAGAAATCGTGAAAACTGAGATTAATAATTAAACTAGTTCGACCTTCAAAGTTACTGCGTCAGTCAATTAAAAGTTCAAAGAAATTCCATCCAAAATTTATTCTAGATCAACGGATCTATCTGAATTTTAGAATTTGAATAAATAAAATCAGGCTCATCAAAGTTCGTTTAAAAGGAAATTTTAATGACTAAATGTTACCTTAATTAAGGAGAAAAAGATTACAAGTTAATTTTTGTTCGAAAACATCGCCAAAAAAGTACGAAATAATAATAATTAGAGATCGTAGGTTAATTACGCACTATAACCCTCGTAGATATTCCGGCTGACCTAGCTTCGACGTTCTCTCAATCGAGAAATTTAAATAAATCCGCGCTGCGAAACGATTCGATTTTCAACAAATTGAATTTAACACGTGAAGATAAAGTCGATGGTAAATAGCCCTGTTTCCGGCTCCGTGGCATACTGTTTTGGGATTGGTTGATGAGATTGAGCGTCGCACGCATTTATATTTAGTTGTCTTTGAATAATTGGGAATTCTATTAATTGAAGTGGCTTAATGACAATGCACTTTTGGCTACTCTGGGTAGTTTTTTTTTGGAGGATGCCTATGCATCGAAATCCTAGGTTTTTATCATTTAATTCCCTTGGATGAATTATTGTGTAAATCGTGTCGATAATCAAAAGGTGATTGATGCTCTCGCTGCTACTGGTAGCCTATTAAAAAAAGTCACTTTTATATTAGATTCTACATATACATATTAGATTTTATAAAACATAATTATACTTTAGATGAAACATATGCTACCTATATTATCTACCTTTCATGTACTAATACTTTATTATTTTGTATTTATGTTTTATAAGTTATAGATCTATAAACATGTTTTTTAATTTAATTAGTTTAGTTTTACTTTCATTTACTTAGTGATGTATTTATTGTATTACGTATGTTTTTTCTAATGTAAATATTAAAAAATTGTAATGTCAATAAATAAATACATATAGCTCATCATTTAAATTATTATGGTAACACATATTTTATAGAAACCATTAACACCACTCAGTTTTTACATAGAGTGAGGGCCCCTTAAGGTAACTTTCCCGGGCCAGTCAGTAGGGTCCCATCCGTCCCTGGTCAAAGGAGCTATTCTTGGGCTACAAATGTTGTATTATTTAAAGTTTCGTTAGTTTCACATGTCGCCGCTAGAGGGCTATTTTCGACATTCCGACAGAAATGGTTAAATTTTCTCAAAAAAATTAAATGCATTGATATGATTTTTTCCCATGAAAAAGTAGCTAAATAATGGCTAAACAAGCTCGCGAAAACCCCATCTCGATATCTTGTTCCTAACCCAAAATATAGGCAAAAAAATTTATTACTTACGAAAATCCCTTAATTTTTATTTTTTTTTTTTTTTTACTATATTTATCTCGAATTTTCTCTTTTATAAAAGTTGTGGCCCTGAAAAGGACCGATTTAAAAAAGGAAGGTTCTTAGTGCCCCCGCAAATGCTCGAAATGCTGACCATCACGCTCTATGCATTGCTGAAGCCTCTCATGGGTAGACAATTAATAGAAGCAGGCCATGGAAAGAAAACAAATGAAACTATAAATAATTCTTCCTCAAATTGTCAATAGTTTCGCTTTATTTTGGGCAATTTTTGTGTTTACAAAATGCGTTTCACGAATGATGAAGCTGTTGATATGCTTGCGGTTTATTTTGAATGTCTTCAAAATGCCGCAGTAGCTAAAAGAGTTTACGCGGCCCGTTATCCAAATCGACGTCCTTGCGATGTGAGAGTTTTTCCCCGATTAGTGGCGAGCTTACGAGCCAATGGTAGTTTTCGGCCTGCGTTCAGTGGCGGCTCGTGATAATTTATTGCTGTGTGCTGCATTGTAAAATGTAATTTTAAATTTATCGAATAATTTTCACATTTACATATGTATCGAAGATAAATAAAAATACTAACATTGATTCTACTGAGAACTTTTTTTTATTCTAATTTTGGTTATTTATTAATAAAGCAAGTACTTAAAACTCTAAACCGAACACATGAAAGAAGAGAACATACTGAACATAGTCTTTTAAAGTGGTTAGATACATTTTAAATACATTTTTTTATATACAAAATCCATACGTCTATTTTTTTCATTTACAATTTTTTCTATGAGTTTTGTATTAAAACGTAGAATGAATCAGCTCTTTTTCAACCGATAACATTGTCAAAGCGTTAAATCTCTTGTGTTTCGCAGAAAACTTTTAATTCTCTTCAAAGTCGAAAAACAACGTACTCCTTCTGCAGTGGATATGGGTGTTATAGTCATAATTAATAAAACTAATGATATTATATATAATATCTTAAAATATATATATAAATAATAACAGGAAAACTACTTGCGACAAATGCTTAAATTAAGTAAACTGACGCAAACGGTCTGGCTACTAAATTCAACATAAATAACTGCGTTTAAATTCAAACGCGGCAACAAATCTAGCCGTGTGCTTGAGATTGGGCAGCACCACCGGCTATTGAAATCACCGTTGAAAACACGCGAGCGGGATCAGCGGAGACGCGATGACTAAAAGGCTCGTTGTGCTAAAATTCGCATCGCACACTGATCCGAAGCATTGTCTTTACAAAGTCCGAAGTATACAACATAAGGCGTTGTGTCTGGATTGACGGGGTAGTGGGTATGTTTATCTCGAAGATATTAGCGGCGCGGCAATATTTTACTTTCCGTCCAGCTAAATAATAATTTTCAAAAGAAAATGGCAAGTATTTATGTACTAAAATATTATTTTAATTTTCTTGTGATTTTACTGTGTGCTGCAGCTCCTCAGCACATATATACCAGCCGCCACTGCCTGCGTTTCAACGGCAAAAAATTGGAAGAACACAAGAAAATATCAACTACGTACTGGGGTATATTGAAGGAAATCCTCATGTTAGCACAAGAGCGTTATCGCTTGAGTTGAACATAGCACGAACAACGGTTCAAAATATCTTGAAGGACCATAGGTAAGTTCTAATGGCTATCACAATATAGGTATTTGTTGAAACCTTTTTTTTAATTACTTTTAGAATGCATCCATATCATGTAGTTCTACATCAGGCTTTGAATGAGGAAGATTTTGATCGCAGCTTGGACTATTGCCATTGGATGTTAGGTATAATACGCGAAAATAGAGAATTTTTATTTCAAATTCTTTGGACCGATGAAGTCACTTTTAATAGTGATGGGAGAGTCAATCTGCACAATATGCACTATTGGTCTGCAGAAAATCTGCATTGGATGCGTGAAGTTCAGCACCAAGGACGTTGGAGTTTAAATGTGTGGTATGGCGTACTGGAAGGCAAAATTATTGGGCCATATTTTTTCGAGCAACCCCTAAATGGCAATGTCTTTCTTGAATTTTTGGCCAATCAATTACCGTTGTTGTTGGAAGTTGTGCCTCTGGATGGTTGCCCAGCACATTTTGCTATTAATGTGCGAGAGCATATCGATGCAGTATTTCAACAGCGGTGGATTGGAAGAGGAAGTCTGTTTCCATGGCCTCCGCGATCACCAGACTTAACTTGTCTGGATTTTTATTTATGGGGGCGGTTAAAGGACATCGTGTTCCAGACTCAACCGACGACCAGAGAAGATTTGAAAAACCGGATTCGTACTGCAATACGAACCATACCGAGAGCCGAAATTGAAACTGCAGTTTTGTCTACCCATGAGAGGCTTCAGCAATACATAGAGCGTGATGGTCAGCATTTCGAGCATTTGCGGGGGTACTAAGAACCTTCCTTTTTTAAATCGGTCCTTTTCAGGGCCACAACTTTTATAAAAGAGAAAATTCGAGATAAATATTTAAAAAAAAAATAAAAATTAAGGGATTTTCGTAAGTAATAAATTTTTTTGCCTATATTTTGGGTTAGGAACAAGATATCGAGATGCGGTTTTCGCCAGCTTGTTTAGCCGTTATTTAGCTACTTTTTCATGGGAAAAAATCATATCAATGCATTTAATTTTTTTGAGAAAATTAACCACTTCTGTCGGAATGTCGAAAATAGCCCTCTAGCGGCGACATGCGAAACTAACGAAACTTGAAATAATACAACATTTGTAGCCCAAGAATAGCTCCTTTAAACTAACCCAAGTTTATTAAAATCGGCTTAGCCGTTTCGCAGATACAGGGTGTTATTTAAAAAAAAACTTTCAATACCCCCCACCACTTTATTTTTAGAGATACAGCAAAAAGCATTAAACAAAAAAGTTTTACATTATCCTCAACTTCAAATATGTGGAATTTTTTTATTAGGTTAATATAGCGGAATTCACAGAAACATCACTTTTTTAGACTCAAGATTGCAGGGGCGTAACTAGTGGTCATTTTAGAAACTTGAAAATATTTTCCAGGTTTTTCTCTTGACCGTTTTAGTAATTACATTTTTTTGCCGCAAGTCTCTACGATGGATAGTTTCCCAGATACAGTACCTCGCATTCTTACTTGGCCACCCTGTAAGCCAACGGCCTCAAACTGAACAAGACCCATTATCAAAATTGGAACAGATATAGTCAAGAGTACTAGATGTATGTTTACTTATACGAGTCGATGATTCAACATGCAACTTTAGCCCGTAAGACACAAGTAAATTAGAAAGCATTATGATATTTACAGAGTTTCAATCACTAAAACTAATGTTAAAATTACCAAAAAGTAATATGCTTGACCCAGATGAAATTCCAGATAAAGTAATGTCAAGCTGATCAAAAAATTCTTTTACATGTGATGAAGGGGAACAATAAATACAAAGAATATACAAATTATTTTTCTTACAATAACAGGCTGTAATCTCAAATGAACACTCCTTCAGTATATCATTAAACTTATCTACGATTACAAATCTGTATTTAGAATTTAATCATCTAGTCAAAATCAGTGTGCCCCAAAAAACAGAGACCGGTGTGTATTCCGCTACAGAGAAACACTCACCCGGTCTCAACTAATGTTCAGTAATTAAAACTACATCAGGAAAATTACAATGATCCAAAAATACCTGTAAATTGTCACACTGACCTCTTAAGGACTGAATATTAAGAAGTAACACAGATAGCGTACTCCTACTGTCATTATATTTGTCAAAAACCTCATTAGTTGGAGGTGAAGCTATAAAAAAAACTACTCTCATGTTAGAAACAAGCAATTTCTGCCCCAGACGTACACCATTTTCAGGTTGTACATAAGATTCTACAGTTGAGAAATTTGAGGAAGACCTATATAAAACATCAGTTTTAACAAATACCAGATTTGACTTTACCTTGACATTACAACTTAATATGCCAACAATATGGGCACACATACCATTAACATCTAATCTGACACCGTGTCTTGAATTGATGTTCAAAAAACAAAACAGGCACTCTTGAGTTTTTAAAGTCGTTGGATCCACCCATTATAACTACATAAACCTGGCAAGAGAAGGCGCTTCAATGTCATCAAGAATCATGTTCATGCATGCCCCTGGCATAAAAATACTCACGATTTTATAGTTGGTGCTACTGGGGCCTAAACGATGCATCAGAGCAGTACGCATCTTGAAGGAATGTTCATCGCCAATAATCAGTATCCTAGACTGATTTGATGCAGTTGACACTTTGCTCATTGGCGTGGGCTGCTCCCGAGGCCGCTCCCCGGACTCTGTTTGTCCGCCGGCCCAAGTCCCAACCATAACAGAATCGCCAACAGCGTCTGTAGGGGCCAGATTTTCAGTTGGCTTAATGAGGTTGTTCTGGGACATAAGCGCTTCAGTGTCTTCCTTAAGTTTGAGGATTTCTGAGAAGTATAGTTGATTTTCGCACTCAAGTGTCCCGATAGAAGTTACAATACTCTTATTGATATTATCAGCGAATATTAACTACGACAAGAAGGCCCACTTAATGGCCAGAAAGCGCTACAAAGGAATCGTCGTTGATTTTCTTCGTTGCCTGGCAACGATCAGCGAACTCCACCGCACACAGGTTGAATTTAAATAAAAGCTGGCCATAAACTATATTTTCGTTTGCGGCATATTTAATCAAATTTATGACGAAATTATTTATAGCCCTGTAATACTCTATTTGGCTTTGGAAAAACACAATTGGTATCTTCTGAATTGTTTGCAGCGCCCTGTCAAACTTACGTTATGATTTTTTTTATTATTATCACCAAATAAATATTTTGATAAAGTTTGTATTCAACTGGATGTTTCAAAAATCTGTTAACGTTTTTAATTAGTTATTATTGATAACAATACTCAAGGTATGTAATAACTAATATTTAAAAGATTTTGATTTTGTGTTAATGATTTCACCTTATTTCCGAATACTAATATTCTGATAAAAGACATCAAGAAGAAAATGTTGCTCGAATTTGCCCCATCTTTTAATATTTAATTACATTTTGGCGTTTTGGGTGATTTTAAAATTGATTAAAGGTTTCGCACAATATTTTTACTGTATATTTCATTCCTATTTTGTAATACAATACAACTAAAAAATAGCGATATTATCTTATATCGAATATTGACTCGACTATAGAATTTAGGCGTGAAAACTAATCTGACAAAAGGATGAGCTGGTCTATGGCCGCCGCGTCAAAGGTCGCCTGCCAACATGATTTTTTTATTTGTATCATGGCCTGCCGATATTCTGCTAGTGTTCGCGCGGGGAAGGAGACACACCGTTGACCTGCCGCCGCGGAAAGTAATCCTTATCATATAGTTTTGCCCAAATACATAATAAAAAGATAAAGACTGATGTATTTATTATACTGCTAACGTGCTAACACTCCGTTGAGGATATGTGTTGCTGTTATACCTAATTGTGCAACAACTGAAGCCAGATTATCAGAAAATGGCGCGTCGAAATGAGGATCCCTTATTGGCTAAATTTGTAACGTGCGCAGTTTTCCCTGCTGCTGTCTTGTTTGAGCATTTACGTGCCTCTGTTTTTTTTTTGCTTCATATGTTGTACTGAAACTATTTTCAAATTTCATTTAAATTACCCTTAACGCAAGGCATTATTAAATTGGAATTTTAAAAGCTATATCTGTTGTAAAGTCATGGGTACGGGTGGGCAAGAAATTGAATAATCGATTAAACGCTTAATATTTTAGCAAATAACTGAATAATCGAAATAATCAAATATCGATATTTTCTGAAATATTAATCGATAAGTCGATTAATCGGTAATTTCTTAAAAGTGAATCGAATAATCGATTATTGTCGCCCACCCCTAATCCCATAATATTGTAGTAAGTGAAACTGAAGCTGAAATTTCGGTAGAATCATTATTGCTGATGCAAGACTGATGTTATTATAAAAAGAGGTAATAAATACATTGGCTGAATCAGCAGATAAAAATTTATAATTTAGTTTTAATTTGTAAATATGGCTTTGATATTACCTTGGGATAGTCAGAATATAAGTAAGTGTTTTTGAACAACAGCTGCACTGATGCTTCTATATTTTTTACTAGTTTCGTCCCTATTAGATTAATTTTTAAAAATAGCGATAACTCTGAAATACATGTATGGCAAAATTGCAGGCCCTCATCAACGCGTTTCTGTCGTCCGCTTAACATTCATTTTCATCGTGAGACTCCTGAATTAACCGTTGCAAAAACAAAATTTGGATCATCGAATTAAAAATTTAAAACTCTTTTTTTACAACGAAGGAGCCTTTAATTTTCAAAATCATTTTTTAAAACGATTTAAGAACATACAAATGATTTTTATACATGATTTTTATCGTTAGTGATAATTGATACTCCCTATATGTAAATATAGATGATGAGCAAAAAATTCAACAATTATTTGTCTAAAACACGATATATTAAACCTGTAATACTTAATAACTTTTATGTCTTATTTCTGGTAAACCTTATTATGGCCAGCTTTCCTAGAAATTCGACCAGTGTGCGCCGGGTCCAAAGGTCACATGCCAGTATCATGCTAGTTTTCGCGCGGGGAAGGAGACAAACCGTTGACGTGCCGCCGCGGAGAGTGAATCTTCTTATCGTAGTTAATATTCGCTGATATTATTGAGTTCTGCAATATCATTCTCAAGAGTATTAATTTTTTTGGTATAAGACGAAATTTCTTCTTCCAGAGATGATTTTTGATTCGAGATGGCACTAAGTTCATTCGTAACTTCCAGAAGCTCCTGGACCCGACCATTCTATTCTCTGTCTCATACACCTCATCCTCAAAGTCTTGGGAGTTTTTCCTTTCCCTCTTGAGAGAAATCTCCCTTTCCTTTATATCCCGTTTAAGATTAGATACTTGTACTTGCAGTATTTCGATTATTTCACAGTGTTCTCTCTCTGTAATTTCAGCTTTCTCTTCGGATTCCTCAATTTTTCGTTTGTTCAAGATTTTCATTTTCTAAAAGTTCAATATCTTTATTTGACTTCGTCTTCTGTAGATTATTAGAGACTGATGACTTTCTGCATTCTTCAGAGCAAACTATTTCATGTTCTCCCAATTTAGTATAGTTTTTGAAATCACGCTCCAAACAAATGCGGTGAAAAATACTTAGACATGTAGCACAGCATAGATTGTTGAAAGCCTTGGTGGCACAACACCTAAAGCTTTTTTTTATCCATTATATCGTTTGCTTCACTAAGTTCTGAATAAATAACACATTCTATATAATTGCTTTAAGCAGGGTGGAAATATTCCACTAAAAAACGTCAGCAGGACACCCAATGCCGAACCGGAAATTATGTATATTTACGGAAATATAATATCGATCAGTTCAACCCCTGATAAAAAACAACAACAAAACAGATGTAGCATAAAAAGTTAGATAGGACAAAGCATGAATTAAATCGAAAATTTTGTGCTTATGTGTCGTGTGATACTACTGAGTACTTTGGAATAAATCCTGCTTGTAAATTGTTTAATTAAATATGTAAGGACCACTTTGACTGGTCTAAAAATATGGCCAAAAAATCGATCATGTGAGTACATACTTAAAAGAATTACACAACTATGTACTAAATTACTAATACTCAAAAGCATACCTGAAAACTGTCGTAAGTCTTCGGTCGCTTGCTTTGTTGATAGTCCTGTCCCCCGCTATATCCGCCGCTATCTCGGCGATTATAATTATAGCTGTCATTTCCGCCGCTTCTACTATAATTGTTGCTGCCGCTATTATAGTTGTCGTATCCTCGGCCCGTGCTGCTTCCTCCCCTGTTGTCGTAGCTGCTGCCGCCATACGAACTACTGCCTCTGCTTTCGTACGGGGTTCCTGTATCATTTGGACATATTTACAGATGATAATAATAACGATGAAGATGTCACAAATAATCAACATTATAACTGACTATTTTAGATAGGGAAGTGCTAAAATAAGTGTATGTAACTTAATTACTTATCCATCTAAATATATTGGGCGGCAGGAAATAGGTTTGGGGATGTTTGGGAAAATTAGGAAACTAGCCTATTTCACTACTCAGAATATCATTGGATCGATCCATATGTAATATAAATGTATGGTGTCACAACTGATCAGGAAATAGAAGATCGAATAGTGAAAGGGAGAAAAGTTATAGGATATCTCAACTCAATATTGTGTTCAACCCATATCTCCAGGGAAAGGAAAACTCCTATATAACTTTATATTCAAAAACATAGTCCTATGTGCGAAACATGACAACTGAATACATTTTTAGAACGAAGACTACTCTCATTGGAAATGGACTTCTGGCGCAGAGCTGCCGGTAAATCAAGAATGGACCGAGTTAATAACCAGCGAATAAGAGAAATCATGGACGTACAGAAAACGATCGTTGAAGAAATACACCAAATGGCAACTGATATGTTATGGCCACGCAGAGGGAATGGACGAAGAACGACTCCCAAAACAACTCCTGAACTGAATAACTTGTGAAAGAAGAAAAAGGGGAAGACCGAAAATTACCTGGATTGATGGAGTCCGCCAAGCCATGCAGAAATAAAGTTGCATTCAGTTGACTGGGAAAACCGAAAGGAATGGAGACTGGGAACCGGAAGGCGCAGAACGCTATGAAACCGGCTACATATATACCGAGTGTCAACGAAATCGTTTAACAATGCACCTTTCAAATGTTTTTTTAAGGAGAAATTTTAAATTTTGGTTGAAGATATGTTTTATGAAAACTCAGATTTTCCCCTAAAAAACAAATGAATATCACTTCCGGTTTGACCGGAAGTGAGCATGAGGGAAGAATTTCAAATACAACCCTGCATATATTTTTACATATGAATAGAGCTTGAAATTGCCTTTTTAACCATGTATCACAAGTTGCCATTTTTTTCTCAAAATGGCGGCGTAGAGGACATTTATCCCAAATTCAATATGGCGGCATTTTGACATCACCATTGGAGTTTTTGTCAAACTATCCGTTGATATAGAAGACAAGATTGGTTTTCATGCAGATTTTTCTCACTCTTGGAAATTATAGATAATTGTTATAAAATAGAACCCTGTACATATTTTTACACATTTGGATAGAGCTCGAAATTCCCTTTTGAACGATGTATCACAGTAGTAGTAGTAGTAAGGGTGGGGGGGCCGAAGCCCGGTAAGTAGGCCTATAAGTCCCTTTTCACCATCCCCGATCCGCCCTCCCCTACCTGGCCACTTCCAACACCCGGCCCGCACTGAAACGGCCCGTCACCTTGATAAAGGTGAGGACGTCCTCCCAGTCCAGATCCTTTAGATCTTCCCGAGCAAGTGTTGGTGCTCCCAGTATCTTCCTCCTTAGGCGACTCCACCTATCACAAATTCCTATATAGTGGTATGAGGACTCCTCCCCTGTCCCGCAGTTCAGGCAGAGTGGGCTGTCCCTCACGCCGATAAGGTGCAGATGTCTGTTTAGGCTTCCATGCCCAGTCAGAATACCTACCAAGTTCCTGATGTCCTCTCGGCTCTTTTTTAGCAGTCGCCTTGCTTTGGATCCGTCAGGATTTGGAATCATTTCCTTGGCTTGTCTGCATCCTTCTTTTCCTCTCCAATTGTGTTTTGTCTTGCTCCAGGCCCAGTTATTTAGTTCCTGAGAGATTTGCCTTTTACTTAAGCCCAAACCAGGTTCTGGACCGACGAGGTGGCTCGTTGAGCCTTGTCTTGCCAATTCATCGGCCCGTTCGTTGCCCTCGATGCCACTGTGCCCTGGAACCCATCTGAGTCTTACTTCCTTGTGCACAGCCAATCTGTCTAGGGCGTCTCTACATTCCTGAACTAGCTTACAGCTTGCCCTGGGTTTTTGGATCGCCCTGAGAGCGGCTTGACTGTCCGAGTAAATATATATACTCTCTACACCTTCTGTTACTTCCGCCTTGGTTGCTACTTCCAAAATAGCAAACACCTCCGCCTGGAAAACAGTGGCATATCTCCCCAGCGAAGTGCTTTCTCCTGATTTAGTGTTGTCTAGGTATACACCGGCTCCGGATGACTGTGTATTAGCCATCCATGAGCCGTCAGTGTACCATGCGTGTGCGCCGCTCGGCGTACGTACCTGGCCTGACAGCCACTCTTCCCTTGATGGAAATTCCACTTGGAAATTCCTTCTCAGTCTTAATCTGCCATCTGGAATATTGCCTTTGGTCGCAATGATGGGTAGATCCCTACTCATTTTGGCGGCAATAGTCGTATGGCCTTTCCCTGTGTAGTCCGTTCGCCATAGGCCACTGTCGATCATCCTTTTGTGAGCCGCCATTGCCTCGCTCTCAATCCAGATCGGGAGGTCCGGCAGCCCCAGGATGATGTTCAGTGCTGCTCCGGGAGTTGTTCTCAATGCTCCGGTAATACCCAAACAAGCCAGCCTTTGCAGTCTGGCCAGTTTCTGGGCATTAGTGGCTCTGGTCACCGCTGGCCACCAGACCACGGATCCGTAGGAAATCCTCGGTCTTATCACAGCAGTGTACAGCCACTGGAGGATGTAAGGTTTTAAACCCCACTTCCTACCTACCGTTCTCCTTAGTTGCCACATAATCGCGGTTGTCTTATTCACAACCTGTTCAACGTGTGCCTTCCACGTCAATTTACTGTCTAAAATAACTCCCAAATATTTGACTTGTTGACTTAGGCTCAGTCTCGTCTGGTAGAGTATGGGATGTATAAAACCTGTTAGATTTCGTTTCCTTGTGAAGAGAATGAGTTCGGTCTTCCCTGGGTTTACTGAGAGACCATTCTCCTCACACCAACCTTGAACTATCCGACACGCCACCTGCATACGCTCGCAGACCGTTCTCACGAACTTGCCCGTGATCATTACTAGCCCGTCGTCAGCATATGCTTGTGCGTAGAATCCCTCAAGATTTAACCTTCTCAGGAGGCTGTCCATCACCAGGCACCACAAATGTGGCGAGAGGCAGCTGCCTTGTGGGCAACCCCCTCTTACCCCGGCCTCGACGCGAACTTCTCCCAGCGTGGCGCTGATCTTTCGGTCTTCCAGTGCCGTTTTTACCCACTTGACCAAATGAACTGGTGTTCTCCTGGCCTGGAGGGCTTGACAGATAGTTTTCGTTTTAGCCTTATCAAAAGCTCCTTCTACGTCAAAGAAGAGCGCTAGCGCCATTTCTTTGTTTTCTATTGCCTTTTCAGCCCTTCTAACTACAGAATGGAGAGCCGTTTCAGTCGACTTCCCCCTTCTGTAGGCGTGCTGATTATCATGTAGCGGAGAATCAGTTAAGATCTCTTCCATGATGAACGATGTATCACAAGTGGCCATTCTTTTTAAAGATGGCGTTGTAGAGGGCATAATTCAATATGGCGGCGCGACGCCATATTGAATTATGCCCTCTACATCGCCATCTTTAAAAACATACATCGTTCAAAATGGAATTTCGAGCTCTATCTAAATGTTTAAAAATATGTATAGGGTTCTATTCAAAATTTCGAGAAAAATTTATATAAATTTTGAAATTTTAAAGAAATACTAAAAATGCTTCAATTTTATAACAATTATTTAGAATTTCCAACAGTGACAAAAATCTGCAAGAAAACCTATCTTGTCTCCCATATCAACGGACATTTTGACAAAAAATCTATTGGTGATGTCAAAATGCCGCCATATTGAATTTGGAATAAACGCCCTCTACGCCTCCATTTTGAAAAAAAAAATGACAACTTATACATCGCTGAAAAGGGAATTTCAAGCTCTATTCAAATATGTAAAAATATTTGCAGGGTTGTATTTGAAATTCTTGCCTCATGCTCACTTCCGGTCAAGCCGGAAGCGATATTCATTGGTTTTCTAGTAGAAAATCTGAGTTTTCATAAACCATATCTTCAGCCAAAATTTCAAATTTCTCCTTAAAAAAAGCATTTGAATGGTGCGTTGTTAAACGATTTCGTTGACACCCGGTATACAACTGATCAAATTCGATGATTAGCTATTCGAAGGAAATAAACGTCGTAACTTCATATTTAACTAACTCTGTCATGTCAAGGTTCAAAAAGAACTTAAAACGGCGACGTTGCCGATACCTAAATTCAAAAAATCCTGATGTTATCACAAAAATATTGAAAGTTTTTAGTAAGCCAGGAAAATAGTAGTTTTTAATCCATATTGCTTTGTACAGTCTGAACGAATATTTCTGTGATGCTCTGGATGAGTATTTTCTGTAATTGTTTGCATAATAGAATTATATATTTTTGCATCCAACCAAACAATCAATATTTATTTCTTTTAATTTTCTTCTACTGTGTTTGATAAATTTCGCACAAACTGCTTGCGATTAGCCAGTTTTTTCCCGATGTTCCAATTGTGGAAATTATGTCATGCTCTCGGTGTACCGATAATGAAACAGCGAGATTTCCTTCCATCCTTCAACGACAAACAGACGCATTTTTCCGTCAGACATTTTACCATGCTTAGTATGTTATTGGCTACCTTCAGTGGACAATCGACTTGGTACACATAAAATGGCTTTCCGAAGGTAACCAGTAAAATCCCTAATTTATTAAATTTATTTTCAATAAATTATAATCTTTGATGTATATTTGCAAACATTTAGACAGGTATAGGGAAGCTGTTGTGTTCCAATATTGGAACACAAGACACAAATGGGTAAGCGGATTTTTTATGCAAGTGGCTTTCATATTTTACTTCAATATTAAAACAAAATAAAATTTCTAAGAATTGTTTGCATAAAATTTAAAGGACAAAATCTAGATTCATTCGACGTCCTCTTTTTAGGTATTTGATCGCTAGTTGATACCATAGAACGAACGTTTTTAGAAACAAAATATTTTTATAACTCCCCCTGAAGATGGCGTTGATTCAGAAGAAGATTCGGATGATGAAGAAACGCCAGTCCCTGAACATCAATTAGAAGTAGATGCCATTCAAGGCGATGCTAGGCATTTAGATGGTCATGATGTGATTGCACCTGATAGAGAAAAATACTGGTATGCTGAAGACAATATACCTCTTAATTGGCAAAAGAAAAATCAACATTATTTAGTAAGAGAAAAAAAAAAGCAGGACCTTGATCAATCGTTTTCAAATTTTGTCCCACCAGAGCAACTAGAACAATACAGGGTATTTCCTAACTACGGTACGAAACTTCAGAGGGTGATCGTTAGGTCGTTTTAAGAAAAAAAGGTCCTATGTAGGTATGTCCGGAGTTGCTTCGTTTCTGAGATTGAAGTTTTAAAAAAACGGTACTTATAAAATATCATAAATATCCTTACACCGATTTGATTTGAATTTGGTGCAGTTATTTGACGTAGTAACGCCCTTATTTAGCTTTAACTAGATTGAAATTATTAGATCCATTGGCGTCTCAGCGAGCACCACAGCCAATATTATTGAGAAAAAAAAGTACGCCACTGACTTTTTTTTGTAATTTTTATATTTTTTTTAGATTAAGCAACTATAAATACAACTTTTTGGTCTTTTGTGTTTTCTTCATACCTAGTTTCGTTTTCGATAAAAAAAAAATAAAAATCACTTAAACTCATTCTAAAAACTATCCATGGACAACATGAAATAAAAACCAAAAATAAAAAATAAACAATTTCGAATTTAAAGCAAATGAGCAAAATGTTTCCTAACTACGGTACGAAACTTCATAGGGTGATTCGTTAGGTCGTTTTAAGAAAAGTCCCCCTTCCCCCACAATTCCGGAGCTGCTTCGTTTCTGAGATAAGTTAAGTTTAAGTTAAAAAAAAAACGGTATTTATATATCATAAATATCCTCACATCGATTTGGTTGAAATTTGGTGCAGTTATTTGAAGTATTAAGGTGCTTATTTAGCCCTAACTAGAGATTGCATATCCTAAACATGGAAACAAATATTTTTTATTAATATAGAAAAATTATCTCGTTTTGTTTCGAGCTAGTAATTAGATTTGACTTAATCCGTTCAGGGGCGTCTTGGAAGGCAACGGAGTTAAAATCTATAACACCACTGGTTTCAATATGTTAACTATTAAAAAGTTCTATGACTTTTATTAACACATTTTTGGCATATCACATCTGCTTTTTATAACAAATTATTGCCAAGTCAAATCCAAGTACCTACTTACCTACTTTGCAGACCAGCTCACAGTCGTAGCATTGTTATATCAGTAAACGTCAGAATTGTCAATTAGCAGTAATTTCATCATGAATGGAATTTTACTAATGCAGAAATGGCTGACATGCACTTTATTAATGGATTAGCAAATGGAAATGCGGAAGAAGCACGGAGAATTTATCACGACAGATTATATCCTAGCAGAGTAATTCCATGTGCTAAAACATTTAGAACGCTACATGCAAGACTATGTGAAACTGGGAGTTTTAATAAAAATACAGGTGGTGGAAGAGCAGAAACTGTAACTGTAATACCCGAGTACATTAACTAAAACCTGTCTATGGATAATTTTCCTATTTTTTTTTTGCTGTAGGCTGGTTTCGAATTATAGAAAATATTTAAATTGACATAGTAGATCCATGTGTTTTGTTAGTTTGGGTTAATTTTGGTTTAGTTGGTAGGGTTGGTCAAGCGCGTAGCGCGCTTTTTGTCTCATTGCGCTTGTTCGGTTAATTAAAGTTAGTTTCGATTATTTTTGCTTAGTTTGGGACAGTAAAGAGACTTCACTTTCGTTAATTGGGGTTAGTTTTGCTTAATCTGGGTTAGTTTTGGTTAGTCTGGGTTAATCTTGATTAGTTTGGGTTGGTTTTAGTTAGTGTTGGTTAGATTTGATTACTTTGGATTAGCTGTAGTTGGTTTAGGTTAGTGTGGGGTAGTGAAGACACAAACGCACGCAGCGCGCGTGTCTCTTTAGTCTGGTTAGTTAGGATTAGTTTTGCTTAGTTTGGGTTAATCTTGATTATTCTGAGTTAGTTTTGGTTAGTTTGGGTGAGTTTTGGTTTCTATTGATTAGTTTGGAAGAGCTGTGTGGGGTTTGGGTTAGTTTTGGTTAGTTGGAAATAGTTAATTTGGGTTAGATAGGTAGAGAGACACTCTTAGCCAAGATTTTTTTTGAAATACATTTTACGCTCTTCTAAACTTTTTTTTTAAATGGCAATGATGTATTTGCGGCGAAAAATTTTGATTGTCATGCCCAACTAGCATTTATGGTGGCAGATACGTAACTGCTACTATCAAAGCCACTACAAAGTGGGCAGTGACCATCGGCGGCTACGTCGTATATTCGTAGCTGCTAAGAAACTGCGACCTAAATGGGGAAAGATTTTGTGTAGCCGGGTAGTGTCTTGGGTAGTTTTTGTCACCAAAAGAGATATTATGATGTGTTACTATAAAGTAGCCTACTGGTGACTGCGACTTATCGGTTACGAAGCTGCCTAGTCGCGGGTTCGTGGCAGCCAAGTGTGGAACTTTCGTTAAACTGTTAAACTTTATTCACAGCGACGACTTCATGCAATTTCACACTTCATAAAAATAAACGTCATGATGGAAAATAATTAGATAGATAGATAGTTAGATAAGCATTTTTTTCAAAACAAATTTGTAAGGTTACAAAGTTTGAAATACGTCAAAAAATATATATAAAATAATAAAAACATAATAAAAAACAAATTACACAATAAAAAAAGCACAAATCTAGACACATTACACAATAAAAAAAAACACAAATCTAGACACAAAATATAGCGCCCCCATTGACATTATCATCAAAGTCCAGGTATGGAAGCCATGATTCTTTTTTTGTTATTTACCATGCGATTTTAACTCCTTTTGTAGGTAAATTCCAAAACGCAATCGACTTTACTGAATAAAATAGTGGGTTTATATGACAACATTTTCGAGCGCCTCTCAAAACATTTCAAATTATTATATTATTTGCAATAGAAACCCATGTAGTAATAAAATAAAAAAAATAATTTGCTTGAAACTAGCGCGAAACTTTAAAATATTAGTCCACCGTCAAAAATAACAAAATAACTAAGGAAAAAAAGCTTTAGTCTAGGTATATTTAGCTTGAAAACGCAAAATGTTTGAGCCATTTAGCTGTTTCTCTGAAAAGTCATGAAAAAAATATGGCCGTTTAATCCAAAAAATACTTTATCGTTCCATATGCTTCCACAAAGTACCGGGAACGATAATATATTAGGCCAACCCTACCCATTTGGAACTTTAAAATCTTCGGATTGATAAAGTGACAATTGTAAACAGACAGAATCGACTTTATAGAAACAATAACTCTATAGTGACCTAGGAAGGTAGCAGTAACCATTTTGCTACTTTCAATGCTACTATAAATTAGAAGTAACTAGGTGTCGTGGCCGCCACTACCCCGAAGCTTAAATTGTTACTATAAAGTAACAAAAACTTAATGGAGGCATTATGGTAGCACTTGTTAGTGCCCACTACTTACTATAAAGCTTTTGGTCTTTTATGGTGTCATATTCGAAGATTAGGGTAGTCCAGCCACTTCTTTAAATTATATGTTTGCCACTTGCATTCGGGGTGTTTATTTTCCACTTTTATGGTAGGTAGGCACTAACCGGTCACTCTCGAAATATACTTCAAAGTGACTATTCCTTATAGAGTAACATTTTAAGTGGCAGGGTGGGTCTAGGAACTATACTTTAGGGGCAGTGACTTTTAAAAAAGGACTGGGAACTATATTTGCTAGTTGGGTGCGTTGAGAGAGATACTCTAATACCAAAAAATTAATTTATTCTTTTCCTAACGGATTTCCGCTAAACGAAACTTGACCCATGATCGCAACAAATACAGCAACCGCCTGACTATAAATGAAACATCCTTTCCTTCGTCATATGACAGCTAAACAATCTATTTCGCGCAGGCGCCATGAAAATTGACACCCGTAATGTCGCTACTCGGTAGTGGATGTATTCGAGTAATACTTTTAGATTCGCCACCCCCTGATTACGTACCCAATGAAACAAGCGGCGTGGCCGCCTGTGCCTGCGGCACGCGCGAGGCCCTTCGGGCCTCGTTTCTGTGACCTTCGATCACACATTATTGCCACGCTCCTATCCGTACCGTGACCTATAATTAGAAAGCCCTTATAATTAGACTTACCAATCGCTAGTCTAATTTTACCGTGATAAATTTCTAATTGGTTGCCATGGTAACCGACTTGTCAACGTCAATTGATAATTTTTAAAATCTTTATCTAAATACCAAATATCAAATCTCTAAGTCGTACGATTGACGAATCATGACGATTTTTTACTTTTTTTTGGTTACCATAGCAACCAATTTTTTAGTATCAAATTAGGCTTCATAAAGAATCCTAAGTACCATACTATATGTTTTATTAGTGATATACATATTATTAATTGGTTGCCATGGTAACCGACTTGTCAACGTCAATCGTTAATTTTTTTTGATCTTTACCTAAATACCAAATATCAAATCTCTAAGTCGTACGATTGACGAATTATGACAATTTTTTACTTTTTTTGGTTACCATAGCAACCAATTTTTTAGTATCAAATTAGGCTTCATAAGCAATGCTAAGTACCATACTATATCTTTTATTAGTGATATACATATCATTAATTGGTTGCTATGGTAACCATGTTGTCAACAAAAAATGCTAACATACTTTCACCTCTACTTATAAATTGACATCGATAAAAGAAAAGTTGGTCCTTGTTTACACGTACAAAATGCCAAAAAACGTTAACTTGTCCTGTTTTCACACCCTGTATATTAACCGATCGGAACCAATATTAATAGGCTTCGAGGGTTTGTGAACCTCTACCTCTATGCCAAATGTCAAGTCGCTATCTTCAAAATTGCGACCTGTAAATGCCAAAAAAACGGTAACTTTTCCTGTTTTCACACCCTGTATATTAACCGATCGTAACCAAAATCAATAAGATTCGAGGGTTTGTGAACCTCTACCTTTATGCCAAATTTCAAGTCGCAATCTTCAAAATTGCGACCTGTAAATGCCAAAAAAACGGTAACTTTTCCTGTTTTTACACCCTGTATATTAACTGATCGTAACCAAACTCAATAGGCGTCGAGGGTTTGTAGACCTCTAACACTATGCCAAATTTCAAGTCGCTATCTTCAAAATTGCGACCTGTAAATGCCAAAAAACCGTAACTTGTCGTGTTTTCACACCCTGTATATTAACCGATCGTAACCAAAATCATTAGGCTTCGAGGGTTTGTTGACCTCCACCTCCATGCCAAATTTCAGGTCGACATCTTCAAAATTGCGACCTGTAAATGCCAAAAAACGGTAACTTGTCCTGTTTTCACACCCTGTATAACAATTAGAGCAAAAGAGCAAAGGGACAAAAATACGTGTCTTACGGAATACTTTCATTTGACATAAAAAAAAAAGAATTTTATTCTTATTTACACGGACAAAAATGCCAAAAAACGGCAACTTGTCCTGTTTTCACACCCTGTATATTAACCGATCGTAACGAAAATCAATATGTTCCGAGGGTTTGTGGAGCTCTACCTCTATGCCAAATTACAAGTTGCTATCTTCAAAATTGCAACCTGTAAATGCCAAAAAACGGCAACTTGTCCTGTTTTCACACCCTGTATAACAATTCGAGCAAAAAGCAAATAGAGAAAATATGTGTCATACCGAATACTCTCATTTGACATAAAAAAAAAAGAAAAGTTGGTCCTTGTTTGCACGGTCAAAAATGCCAAAAAAACGATAACTTGTCCTGTTTTCACACCCTGTATATTAACCGATCGTAACCAAAATCAATAGGTTCCGAGGGTTCGTGAACCTCTACCTCTATGCCAAATTTCAAGTCGCTATCTTCAAAATTGCGACCTGTAGTCGATCCCATCACATACACACATACAGACAAAAAGTCCGTTATAAAGCCCTATATTATAGATAAGGGTTTTCTAACAACTACCTCAGTTGATGGTTACGTTTATTCTTATTCCAAGATATATATTTAAATCGTACATTCACCTGGCCCGCTTGTAACTGCTGCTTTAGCGTGACCTTAATTGCTATACCTAATAGTAATAACTAATAACAATATAGTACTGGGTGAGTCTGCTACATACTGCATAACAACGCCAACGCCTGAACTAGAAGAAGCTATACTTGATGCTATAGAAGAAGATCCTTCAAATAGTACCAGGAAGATTGCACTGCAGCTTGAAGTCAGCCCAAAAACCGTTTAGAAAGTTCTAAAAAGAAACCTTCTGTACCCATATTACTTACAGCGGTTCCAAGCTCTACTGCCTCGGCTCTTTCACCCCAAGATTAATGTTTTGCAGGTGGTTGATTCATGCGATGGCACACAATAATAATTTTTTACCAAATATTTTATTTACGGACTAGGCAAATTTTTCACGAGATGCTATAATGAACTTTCACAATTACCATTTTTGGGTCGATGAGAATCCCCACGTTATTAGAGAGAGAGTCATTTTCTGCTACAATTATTTCGCTGAACGTATGGGTAGGAGTTATTGGTGACTACCTAATAGGACCATTTTTTTTACGAGCAAGATTAAGAGGTGAATCCTACACGGACTCCTTGCGAGATCATTTATCCATTTTGTTAGAAGAAGTACCCGTATATGTAAGAGTCAATATGTGGTTTATGCACGACGAGGCTCCAGCTCATTTTAGTGCTCGTCAGCATCTCGACATCACCTACCCTAATCGCTGGATTGGACGTGCGGGACCTCAAAAATGGCCAGCTCACAGTCCTGATATGAATCCTCTAGATTTCTATTTATGGGGTCATCTGAAGGCTCTTGTTTACAAAATTCCTGTACTAGATATGAATGACTTGAGGAATCGGATAATTGACAATTGCCAATAAGGAATGCTCCAGGAATTTTTGAACGTTTCAGACAATCAATGACAAATCGATTGCAGTCGTGTATTTTATCAAAAGGTGGACATTTTTCTCATTTACTTTAAGGTCGAAATTGTTTATTTTTTATTTTTGGTTTTTATTTTATGTTGTTCATGGATAATTTTTAGAATGAGTTAAACTGATTTTTATTTTTTTTCTCGAAAACGAAGCTAGATATGAAGAAAATACAAGAGACCAAAATGTAGTATTTTTAGTTGCTTAATCTAAAAAAAAATTAAAAACTAAAAAAAATCAGTGGCGTACTTTTTTCTCAATAATATTGGCTGTGGTGCTCACTGAGACGCCACTGGACCTAATAATTTCAATCTAGTTAGGGCTAAATAAGCGCCTTATTACTTCAAATAACTGCATCAATTTTCAACCAAATCGGTTTAAGGATGTTTATGATATTTTATAAATACAGTTTTTTCAGCCCTGTATCTCAGAAACGAAGCAACTCCGGACATATGTTCACGGGATGTTTTTTTCTTAAAACGATCTAACGAATCACCTTTGGAAGTTTCGTATCGTAGTTAGGAAATACCCTGTATATACCAATGCTGTTTCTTGATTTGTATCTTTTTATGATATGCAGATGATGACATTTTTTGAAATATATATTAGTTGCTTATGCTAAACAAAAATGAGGATCACAATTATTATCAAACTGATTTAAATAAGATAATAGTATATTATTTTATATGGAGGAAAAGTGATACTTTTCATGGCGCGCTCGTGTTTAACAGCCGAACGGAGTGAGGCTGGTAATAGAGAGCAAGCCATGAAAAGTAACTTTTCCTCCAAATAAAATATGCTGTTTTTTCTTCAAATGTCGACAAATTAATGCAAAAACATCTCTTTTTAATAGTAATAATATCTAATTATTATTAAAGATAAATGGGTTCGCAAGGCGGCTTAGACCACGGTCGTAGGTGGCCTTGCTTAGACCGGTGTCGATGAATTTAACATAAAGCTGTCAGTGGACACTGTCAACAATAATTATTTTTTAAGATGGCGTCTCCGATTGCGTTTTAATTCCGTATTGATAAGCAGTTATTGAGTAAGTTCGATTAAATAATAACCACTTTGTTCCTAAATTAGTGATTTTTAGAAATGCAGTCACAAATTGAGTGATAAATACAAATTGTAGTTTAATAAATCTTGAGTTGTTGACGCTTATTTTGTTGTCTGTTTGTATTGTATCTATGTTGCTATGACAACACTTTTACCTCCGCCGGCGGAAAAGTGAAAAGTAAAGCTCCGGCGGAGGAAAAACGAAACTTCACGGCCGCCTACACAGTCGAGTAATGACGGATTTACTGACGTTTGAAGAAAAAATGCTTTTTAGGAATTCCGTATATTTCTGGATACCTTCACCTTCCTCGGCGGCGAATGTTTTGCGAAGTAAACATAGATACTTACAATCCTTTAGTGGCTTCTACCATACGACGCAACAGATTTGAAACAAGGCGATGTTGCCACGTTTTTAGAACATGCTTTTCTGGATGAGAATTTAAGCATAGACGAAAACATGGTATAGTTTGTAAACCGAGCGTTGATCGTTACGTCATACCTTGTCTTTCTCTCTCATACCACCGTCAATCGGGGGTGACATAAATTTGACGTCACGGACGTACGTTGAGCTGCGCATGCTAGGATATCAGATGAAATTATTGAAATTCCTCATCTGTAAAAGTGTCAAATATATATTTATTTATTTTATTTGAAGATGGTCCAACGTATTTTTCTGTTTTTATTTGTGATTGTTATCGCAGTTGAAAATGCCTGTACAGGGTGTCCCAAATTCGAGCCTCATCATTGGGATCTCGGAAACTAGAAGAGATACGAGGTCGGTTAAATGGAGGCAAAGTTGCGCAATTTGATGCTGATCAAAATGCCACCTTAAAAATTAAAAAATTCCGAATACTTCCGAAGATATTTAGAAAAAACCGAATATTCGCGATTTTATTTTAATTTTGTTATGACTCTATTTGAATAGATATAACAAAATAAATTTCACATTCTCATTGCCACTTTTTTTATTCTACAAGATGGTGTTGTCAGATTTTCAAACCGTCGTTTCGTCTTTGAGCTGCCATAATCAACTTTGTTTTTTTAAATACGGCCCTGGATTTTTTACTACGGACTTTAAGAGCTTCTAATGTTCCAAAACCAATGATGTATGGCACTTATTCGAAAAAATAATTTTAATAATTTTCTGGTAAAATCTTACCAAAAATATGTTTTCTGTCTTTCTCTAACACATGGTAACACATGGTCTTATGGAAAATGCCATCATCATTGGCTTTGGGACTTTAGATGCTCTTATAATCCGTAATAAAAAATCCAGGGCCGTATTTAAAAAAACAAAGTTGATGATGGCAGCTCAAACACGAAACGTCGGTTTGAAAATCTGATAACACCATCTTATAGATCAGAAAAAGTAGCAATAAGAATGTGAAATTTATTTTGTTATATCTATTCAAATAGAGTCATAAAAAAATTAAAATGAAATCGCGAATATTCGGTTTTTTCCAAAAATCTTCGTAAGTGTTCGGAATTTTTTAAATTTTAAGATGGCATTTTGATCAGCATCAAATCGCGCAACTTTGCCTCCATTTAACCGACCTCGTATCTCTTCTAGTTTCCGAGATCCCAATGATGAGGCTCGAATTATGTATGAATAGAACTGTTTATTGTTAGTTAATAGATTGTGTTCATAAGTTCTTCTAGCTGACACTATGCATACTTTAGTTTTATTACTTTGTTGTTGATATTTGTGACAGTTTTCGTTAGTTTTACTATTCTTATATTTATGCCAAAGATCTCGTTTCTTCTGGATCTCTTCAAAGACTTCCCTGGTCAGCCATGGTTTTTGGGTGTTAACTTTTTGAGGTTTGATGGGTATATGTGTTTCAATTCTTGTAGTTATTGCTTCATAAATGTCTTCTATACTAATAGTGTTTGCTGATTGATGTAGTTGTTGTTGAAGTGTATTATTGACAGCTTCATAGTCCACTTTCCAAAACTGCCTTTTATAAACTTTGTGAGTTGGTTGGGCGATTACATGGAGCTGAGTTTTGGCTGTGAAAACTACGTGGTCACTTTTCCCCAATGGTGCATGTTGTTGTATATCATAGATAAGCTTTTTCTCGTTTGTTACAAGTAGGTCTAAAAGTGATATTTGCTCATTTCGTATTCTGGTTGGAAAATTGGTATGCTGGTATCCTCTATGATTCTTGTAGCTTTCCAAGAAGTCATAGCTACATTGGTTATGTGGATGAATCTCCAGTCTATCCCAGATAATTTCTGGGTAGTTGAAATCTCCCACGATAAAGACAGGCACTTTCAACATCATGGCCTCTTCAACAGCCTGTATTAGCCTTAGATTTTGTTCCACAGTTGTTTTTTGCTTTGGTCTGTAAACACATGCTATCAAAAATTTTACATTGCTGATCCTGACCTCAAGCCATAGGGATTCAACCGCACCAGCTGTTTGAAATTGTGCACTACATGCACCTTATGCCCCGCAATGTTGTTTTTGACAAAATCAACAAAATAAAATTAAAATATTCATATTAGAGATCCAAATATTATCTTACCAGAGTGAAAAAAGACATGTTTATCGGTTAGTTTCTTTAAATTAAATCTATGAATCACGAGTTCATGAGCATGTCATGTTGTTTGTTACTGTTTTGGTTTTGAATTCAGCGTCTCTTTGTGCCGTGAGCGTCCTATCTAACTTCACATTCGAGATCGACAATAGCCGTCTATTTTACCGACACAAAATGGATCATACGCGAAGCGTAAATTATGCTCCTCCCAAGACTCTTGTGAATCAATTCAGGACATGCTTCAAACTGATCTGATGTCAGGATTTATGACGTAACGATCAACGCTCGGTTTACAGACTATAGTATACTTTGATCGCCACATCGAAAAAATAATTTATAAAGAACAATGTGGCCTCTCTGCAGTTCCGCTGGTTACTTTATCTAATTTAACCTATATCAAGGCAAGTGAAGTAATCGTCGCAATATGGAGCTATGGTTCAGTGATCAGCAGTCTGCTATCAATACTTCCCACCAATGTAGCTTTTAAAATTTACGGCGACAGATATTTTTCGTCGTTGAAATTAGTAAATCATATACAAAAGAATGATCATGGGTATACCGGCCCAATAAATCCAAACTATACTGAAATGTTTCCTCTATCCAAAACTGAAATAAAAAATTATTTAAACAAATATTACCGCAACCTCATATAATGATAACAATCATCCTATGTTCTTATAGTTAGTAGTTTATGTGATTCCATATTTTCTGTTAAATACGATGAATAGATGGATAAATACTGAAAAGAAGAAAATGCCAGTCACTCAACTTTTTGTTATTTCTCAGTACAACAAAAATATGACGGTCTTGGATGCATGAACCAAACCATCAATAACTACTACAGAGTATCATATCAAAGAAGTGGTATACATTCAGATTGTGGGAAAACAGATTTTTTCAAATTTAGACGTGAAATCAGAAACGTTTAATTAAAAAAGAATGGACAACCTCCAGCAGTTGAATTTCGAAACCTATCATGAGAAGAGTTCATCAAGATATTAGGTATAAAGCCTCGACCACTGGATGATACCTGTCCAAACAGAACCGATGTGCAGTAGGTCAAAAAAACGAACACAACGAAGATGTGGGAAAAATGCAATATTAATCTGCCTGTTTTAAAAATACCCATGTTGAATAAATTATTTTCCCAAAACTGTATTATTTTTCATGCCCTATCATTAAGTCCTAGGGTTCCAATATTGGAACACTATTTTTTCCAAACAAACAACAACTCTGATATTAGTTATGAAATGACAAAAAAACAGCCTAAATAGTGGAAAAACTCGAACACACACGCACAAAAAAAAAATTTCGAAAACGTCAAATTGCTGGCGCGATGAATGAATGAAAAAAATGCAAAAATGTGCCTTCACCAAATGAGAAAGAATCGAAATGAAAACGACTTTAAAACATTATTCGGTTATTACCTCCATAACGTTTTTGGCTGTCAAAATCTCTACTCGAGGAGCTGCTTCGACTGCTATCCAAATCCTGATAACTTCCTCCGGAATTCCTTCCTTGATATCCACTGCTTTGACTATAAAAGTCATTAGAAGAACGACCTAAAACAAATTTGTTATATGACTTTTGTTCGGTCTAGTCTATTTTTCCTAACACGGGATGTTTTCCATTTTATTGTATGTTGTCGATATAAAATTTTCGTTACCTTCATTCGAAAAATCGAAAAAAATTAAAATCAATAAAAATTTGTTTACTAACTAACTTACTAGCGTAGATGATGAAAAGTTGAAAACTGCAGACCCTTAATAAATCGCTATTCAAACATATAACCAAATACAATTGGACACTGCGGTTTTCACCATTCAATAAAGCAGAAATGACTCTCTAAACGTAAAATTACCAGGCTACTATTGCATAATTTATGGCTTCTATAGACGCTCAAAGTTGAGCTAAAAATGGGTCTGGTGTCGTATAAGCACTGTCGATTTTAAAGATTTTCTTGGGTTCAATGGAAAGATTACTTCAAATGAAACACATTAATGCCAAAAAATTTGCGGATGAAGCACTTTTGACGCTAAAAATTGAAAAAGAAATTTTATAAATGAGTGCCATTTAAATGCGAAAACTCTCCCAATATGACGTTAATGATGAGAATTTACTTGCAATGTTGTCAGACTTGGCTAACCTTCTTGATTTTCAAGTAAGTAAATTGCCAAGTCCAGGAGCATGTTTCATAAAGTAGAATAACAACTTGTGAAAGTAACTAAACAAGCGGTGCGCGCGTGTTCCTTATATGCCTCAGACTAACCAAATAAGCCCCCATTTGTCTCTTAACTAACCAAAACTAATGCAAACCAACCAAAACTAGTCCAGACTAACGTAAACTAATCCAAACTAGCCCAGATTGACCAAAAGTAATCCATACTAAGCAAAA